>JAOXNX010000001.1:26568706-26585078 GCA_028566075.1 Solidago caesia
AAACTGGCGTCACTTTCACATGTGTAAGGAGCTTACACATGTGTAAATTGGCGTCACTTTCACATGTGTAAGCATCTGAAAGTAAATAAAAAGAGTCAATATTTACGAAAATGCCACCGCGTCACTTACACATGTGTAAGTGAACGGGAAAAAAGAAAAAAAAATGTGTGGCTCAGAATGATTCTCGCGTTCTTTTTTTTTTAAGGGTTCTTAACTAACCCTTCCCCTATATATATATATATATATATATATATATATATATATATATTATATGAGAGTGTGTAAAACTATAACCAAATTTTTAAGCAAAATTATTTAGGAGCTTTTATGCATTAAAAATACAATTTGGGCAACTTTTGACCCATCAGACTTTTACTTCTATTCAATGCATTTTTTGATCAAGTACTTTTGAATTGCAAGTTTCTGAACTCTGAACATGAATATTTTACCAAGTGAAGCAGATGTCTGAAAGTATGTGTACCTAACTGGTTACATTGTTTTGCTAATGGATACATATCATGCTAGCTGCTTGGCAATAGATTATTTTTCCTGCAATTAACTGATTAGTTCTTTATTGGGAGAAAATCCCTTATGCTAAATGACCTATAAAGCTATGAAGAATTATATTTCGTATTAACTATTTGTTATAACTATGCACCGTCTATTTCATTGCGAAGAAAACATGATTAAAATGTATCTATATAGAACTCATTACGCTAAATGGCCTATGATATTGCATATCATGAAAATAAACTCTTAGGGTTAACATTGTTTCCGCACTTTGTATGATATCGTGAAGAAAACTTGATTGGAGAAGGAGGTTATTCTGAAGTTTACAAGGGTCATTTGCAAGATGGACAAATTATAGCAGTAAAACGACTAATCAGAGGTACGCCTGAAGAGATGACTTCTGATTTTTTATCTGAACTTGGAATCCTCGTCCACGTCAACCATCCAAACATTTCTAATGTTATTGGCTATGGAGTTGAGGGCGGCATGCACCTTGTTCTTCCTCTATCACATCATGGGAGCTTAGCTTCTCTTCTTTCAGGTTAGTAGTTTATAATTACATTTTTCATTATGTAGGAAATTGGGTGGGTTGGTTGGCGGGTAAATGTGTAATTTCTGGTAGCGGTTGAAACACTTTTTCCCCAAATCTTTAATGAACAATTAGTGCATATGGTAAAAAAAAGAAGTTATATTGTTTCATTAACATTCTAACTTTCAACCTGTTTCAATAACATATTAACATGCTAACGTGTTTGGCCTGTTATAAATAAAACATAACCCGAGTCGACCCTCTCATAAGTAAATTGGTCAAATGTTGCCACCTACAGTTACGGCTGTTCTAGTTTGATCTTCATAATAAATTCTTGATTAAAATATCATCTGAAATTATTCAACACTATTTACCTATCTCAGGTCAGAAGGAGAAACTTAATTGGAGAATCAGATATAACATTGCATTGGACACTGCATCAGGCCTTTCTTATCTTCATGAGGGTTGTCAACGGAGAATCATTCATAGAGATATCAAGGCAGCTAATATTTTGCTTTCAGAGGATTTTGAACCTCGGGTAATCCTATGACTTGAAACATTTTTTTTTTACCTATTATTATGTGTAGATGATCTTTAACTTTTGGTATAACCATAGATATCTGATTTTGGGCTGGCAAAGTGGCTTCCTGATCAGTGGATAAACCTCACTGTATCACAGTTTGAAGGGACATTTGGGTATGCAAGCAAAGGACCATTTTTGTTTTTGACGCTTATAATCCAGCTTTAATCGGGTGGTATTTAGTTTGCGCTTTTTAACTTCAATCTTCGTTATTAAACTACAGTTACCTTGCTCCTGAGGTTTTCATGGATGGCTTGGTTGATGAGAAAACTGATGTGTATGCTTATGGAGTCCTTTTGTTAGAAATCATCACGGGACGTCCTGCTTTGGATGACGCGCAACAGAGTCTGGTAATGTGGGTATGTATTTTCTTCATACAGATGCAAACTAGAAAAACTAATTATGGGTATGTGATTTCTTCTTGACCAACCACAAACTAATGTATTTAATGATCGGCAGGCTAAACCTTTGATCAATGCAAAAAATGCTGAAAAACTTCTTGATCCTCATCTTGGTGGTGTCTGTGACTTGGATCAGCTCAATGACTTGATATGGGTTGCTTCTCAATGCATCAATCAGTGTCCAACCGAACGTCCAAAAATGAGCAAGGTGACATTTAGTTGCTTTATTAGTATCCTATTGGCTTCTTGTTCCTTCATTACTTATGCGCCATACATTAATAATCACGAACTTAAATTTTAATTTAACCATGTTTCATATTCGTGGAACACAGGTTTACAGGATTCTAAGCGGTGATGAAGGTATTCCTGATAATGGTAAAAAGTTCATAAAGCGGGCTGCCTTCAAAAGGAGGAAGTCTACTGGGGGAATAGACGAAGAACATCAAGACGATCCACCAATGAAAACTGAAATGGAGTTGTAGAGTATGTGTTGGTTGTTGAGTTCTAGAGAGATTTCCAAGGGTCAACTTTGTAAAAAAAAATATTAAAAAAAAAAAAAAAAACTTATTCTTAATATTAGTTTTCATTTTACAGAATATATATATATATATATATATAATCTTATGTACCTTTTGACATTCTAATGGTTCTCATCCTCCCCAAAAATTGCAAGTATTGTATTAAATCTTCATAGCAGATCGATTGGTTTCAACTATATAAGCCAAGTTCTTACAGATGTTGGAGGTGATCGGACATGCATTTTGAAAGTGATTATTATGTGATAATGGGTAATTAATTAGAATCGGATAAGCAGTAACAACAAAATTGGTTAGCTATTCCAACAAAAAAACAAAAATTGGTTGTAAAAGATGTTACTTATAATTTGTTGTTTTGAACGTAATCATCAGATTTTTTTAGTTGTTTGAGCGTGTGAGAAATTCTTATCGTTAAGAAACTTACACTTGTTAAGAAATAAGAGACATGTTTTAGTTTAAACAGGTAAACGAAGAGGAATCCCAGTTCAAGCTACCGCAGTAAAGTCGAGCACTAGGCTCTAATGTACTTGCTCTAACCAGTTTTTTCGTGGTCGTTTCCTTATAAACTCAAAAAACCGTCTCTTACAAAATTAGGGCCTTATTTATATCGAGAAGTTGTTCAAAATATCTAACATAATTTTTTTCCTAATAAAAATAAACAAGTACTTGAAAAATTAGCCATTGCCAAGAGTACTTTTTTTTTTTTGAACAGCCATCGCCAAGAGTACTATCAGCTGTCCCCCACGGTGTCAATGTACACTTGATAGAGACTTTTGCCTCTTGGAGTAAAGACCAAGGTTCAATCCTTGACAATTGAATAGTTTGGGATTATTTGGTGTATTTAAATGTAGAGTATGTTGTTAAAAAAAAATATAAAAAAGTGACGGTACACCAACTTTTGTACTATTGTCAGCACTTGTCTCGAGTATATTGGTGGAATTCTCTTGAATACTCTGCTTTTGGATGGCAAAACTGATCAAAATACCCACAATACAACTGCTTGGCTTGCACGTTTGAGGCTGATGTACTCTTTATTCAGGCATGAAATTGAAGACTATACTCCTCTAAAAGAAATGCTTTTAAGCCCAGTTAGTCAGCAGCTCAAATAATCACTGAACAACCATATGAGCTGAGCTGTGGGAGTTCCTTTAATCCCTTCTAAACACTCGATTGAACCACCCATTTTAAAAAAGTGAATTAATTTCTATACGGGCCTGGTTAATGTTTGATGCTCCTGCATCGGATTATTAAAATTTAAAACATAATAATAAAAAGTGAATAAATAATGGGATAGTTATATGTATAATATTCAAACAGTAATAAGTTGATTATTACAACTTTTGAGTCACTGTAATTACATTAAGAAATTTATATTGTGACAACACTTTCTCCTAACTCATCCTCCGGCAAAAAATCAAAATAAAAATCAGAACTAAAAATCATTTAATTGCTGCTTTAATAGTTTAATGGACTACCAAAGCACTGCATAGTGTATAGCCATGGATACAACAATAAGTTAAATAGCACCCAACAAGTGCTACATTCCGTAGAACTTCAAGCTGCAAACTTCGTTGTACAAAATTGTGTACTTATCTTCGGAAACCAGCACCAGCTTGTCTATCCCTAATCCCATTAGGGTCCATATTTGAATTTTCTCTGCTAATATCTCCCCGTCCACCCCTATAATCCATAGGCGGTGGTTGAGGGCTTGGTCCTTTCTTGTACCTATTTACTTCCTGAGGGGCACCTCCTCTTTGAGAATCATTATTCGGTTTTGGTGCACCAAACATCCCGTAACTTGATGCTGGTTCCCCTGGGGCCCGTCTGTTTAAATCGGATTCCTGATTGCTACCACGGTTTTGACTTTGAATTTCAGGTTCAAACCTTCTTCTCACACCAGGAGCAAAAGTTGGCCCCGTGGCTGCATACCTGTTTTCTGGTCCAGGAACCGTAGCATTTGATTGTTTAGCAGCATACCTATTTGTTGTTTTTGGTGCAAACTTGACCATTCGTTCATGGTCAATATCATCAGCCGAATCTGATTCAACTGCATCTTCAGGACCAGTATCCTCCTTGGTTGCAGAATCAGATTCATCCAAGCTTTGATCTGGTTCAGGGCTTTGTGCAGAGATATTACTATTTGACGGTTCTAGAAGCATCTTTTTGCCCGGTCCCTTCTTCAATGGCCCAAATTTCACATGCCGGACAACAACATATGCTTGTTTTGCCTCTACTTTAGGCCCACTTTCCACAATAGAAAAATCTTCAATCTGCAATACACAAGTTTTTTATTTTAAAGATTGAAGAAAACCAGAGGTAGCTATTGAGCAATTCCAACCTATTTACTTATAAACAAGTCAGCTCAGACGGGTCAAATGGATCACACGAGTCGAAAGTTGCCAAAAGTGTGTTCTTGTGGTGCATAAAACCTCTTAAACTATTTTATTCAAAAAATCAAATTACTACTATAATTCTGATTATAAAACCTCATTATCATTTATTAACTTTTGGGCAAAAAGCATTTCTGGTCAAACACAACCCATACAACCCTTTTAACTTTTATCTCAAATGCAAAGAACCACATGAAATTATGAAATGCACATTATTGTACCAGAGCAAAGAGACGTGATAGCAGTCCACCCAAGTCCTGATCTTCAACTTTAACACCCGCTACCACCACTGACATGCACTGTTTAACACAAGAATGTTATCAAATACAATTTTAGTAGTATTTGTGAAACGTGAATTCTGGTTGACTAACATTAGACATACCACTTATTAAGTTTTATTGAAATCAACCCCTATCAACAATGACAATAGTAAATATAGCTATAAACATACCTTGACCCGGTAACCACGATCAGCTAAACGCTTAATGGTATCTGCTTTTGTTTGCAAATCATGCTTATCCTAGAAAGACAAGCATTTTGTGAATACACATCAGCAGACAGCACAGATAAAGGAAGCCAACTACTTATTGAAAACCAAAGATAAAGATAATAAAACTAAGTTAACAGCCTAAACTTGGAAATTGATGGTAGTTTAATGCATGACTTTCTTATAAGTCTATATTATGATTTAGTTGGTAGACAAGGGTATATCATGTTCTATTATCTCTAGTTCTCTACATTAACTTCGTTACTCCTAATTAACGTTAAGTTGACGATATAATGTTATATAATTGCTTAGTCTCCATGTTTACATATTCTTGTTATAATTGAAAGCTAACTAGAATACTGAATGTTATCAGAGTTCTCTTTAGACTGAAGTCTAATTGTATGTAAAGCTCGTTAGTGTCCTAGTCAGATACTAGTGTTTCAAAAGTTCCCAACGTGCGATGATACCTTTTGTTCAAAATATTCCACCTTCTTTCAGAAATCGGCGCTTTCTCATTAACTTCAATATCAAGGAATACAGAAGTTTGTTTTCAAGTAAAACAACTAGACTACATCTAAAATACTTAATGATTTTCATCTGACAAACCAGAGCAACATAAGTAAAATATATGATATAATCGACATGTCATCTAAATAAAATAGCTTACAAACAATAATGAGGGTGGTTATAACTCACAATAACATGCATAACAAAGGAATGGGTGCAAGTTGTATAAACTAGTTACATAGAGCAGAATGTAGGGAAAAAACTTACGATTTTGTAAGTAATTCGAACTTCTTTCAGACCTCCTTTACGTAAAACCAAGTTAGACTGTAAAAATTAGACATATATAAGACAAAATTATAGGAAAATCTTATTCTCATATATTTCATGTATTAGAACAACCTGATGTCTCCTCTTGTTGTATATTAGAGCATATTGTAGAGAATACCAAGAATATAAGCAAAGGAATTCGGCAAGAGAAACCAACCTTCTTTTTTGTTTGTTCTTTTTCCTTTACTTGTCTTGCATACATTTCTTTGTTATAATCCATGAGCTTGCAAACAGGTGGATTAGCATCTCCTTGAACCTGCAACACAAAACATGAAGATATTGTTAATAGTATGTCAACATAAGAAGGCTTCATAGTGCATAACGAAAATAATGATGCTTCATAGGACATTAAAGGAAAATGCTAATGTCATTATCAAAGAGATCTAGTTACTTGCTATTCCATAGAGAAAAGTGGTACCTCAACTAAATCTACTTCGAGTCTCTTTGCACGCTGCAATGCTTCATGCCTTGACACTACACCATGCCCTGCAATTTTTGGTTTTTGCATTATGCTTAAGATTATAAAGAAAATTAAATGGTCTAAAGTAAATAAAATATACATAACAAAATATGTTGGAAAGATTACCAAAATTTATATGAATTAGCAAACAAACCTTCATCGGTCACGAGTCTTACATACTGAGCATATATTTCTTCATTCATTCTTGGACGCTTATCCTTGTCTTCATACTTCGGTTTGACCTAAAAAAACATTTCAAAACATATTGCCAATTCAACGCACAACCACAAAACGAAAAGAAAAAAGATATTTACAAAACAAAAGAATCTAAGTTGCAGCTGGTTTTAAAAAGATTACCGATCGATTTAAAACTTTCAGTCTTTCACTTGATTCAAAAATACTAGAACCATAACTACAATACATAATATACATATCACAACATAAAGGTTACAATAAACAACACTTTTTTAAACACAAACATCCACACACCAATCGTTCACACATTTGTTGGAACCACAACCCTCAGGTTGATGGATCACCTCGAATACCGCTAGGCCAAAGGCCCTTCAGCAAACATAAACAAGTTCAACCCATTTACCTATGATTGCAATTACAAACACCATATATGTCAAAACAAATACATTTACCTGAACCACCGGTGCCGCATAAAATCGCACGTAGTTATCAAGCTCCACACGGGGGGTGTAAACATTCAAACTTTGAACATTCAGAACACCAATTTTACCTTCCCGGATAACTGAAGAAGACCCATGTATCTGAAAATAGCATCTTGTAAACTGTTTCGATAAAGCCCTTAGTTGTGCTTGCTTCGTTCGAAGCCCGAACAACACCATTTTTCTTCTTCTTCCTATGTCACATTAATAAACCTAAATATTAAGCTTAACCCACTTTAATTCAAGACAGACCCATATAAAAAAAAATGTTAAAAAAGTCATCTTGCATATTCTATAAAATGGATTATTATATATATATATATATATATATATATATTGAAGCTAAATAGTATATCTAAATTTGTATAGTTTTATATCAAACTAACAATATACGCAAATACAAATACAAATAATAAAATAAAAAAATTAATGTGTATATTCACATGATATATGTAATATAAATAAAAATATATAATAATTAATTTAAAGAAATGAGCATCAGAAATGAATTGGAATTAAGAAATAAACATACTGAAAAAACGGAGATGGATTGGACGTAGTGACAATAGAAACAGAGGCAGGGGAAGGAAACTACGGAAAAGAGAACAGAGTGAGGGAAGGATCGGAATCAAACGGGTTTGGGCTCTATTCGGGTCATGTTTCCGGGTCGTATTTAGGTCATATAATCATATTTTAGTTTTTTGAAAGGTGTGAATTACTCGCAAATATCGGGAGGTCTAGCATACGTTGTCTTAACCGGATCCGCATTAGAGAGTTCCCTCGCATAATAGATTCCCAATTTAAATTCCTTCGATGAGAACCCCCTATCACCAAGAGATCTGGAGGGAAAAACTCACCAGGCCCATCATAAGTGAAAATTAAATACATGTGGCCACCCCCAAATATGCCTAGGGTAGGACTCGAACTTGAGACCTCTTGTTAGGAAACAAGCCTCTTTGCCACTAGAGTCCATGTATCGTATCAATTTCGAGTTACGTTTTACGAGTTTAAAGTATGTGAATCCCTGAAGAATAACACGATTTATCATGTATATCATTTTGAAAGAAAAAAAAAATTATAAAAAACTAATCACATGTTAGATTGAAAAAGTTTATTTATTTAGCATAAATCATGTTTTTTTATGTGATTTTAATATTAAAAAGTATAAAACATAAATTATAATAAATTAAGTTGGTAATTAAATGGTATATTATAGAAATGTAAAAATTTGACTAAATATTTTTTTTAAAGAATTTTAAGGTGTAAATTATTAAAATTAAACCTGTAACATTGGTTTGTAACTAAGCAACATTTGTTTGTAACTAAGTTTAAGAGATAGTTCATTTTAGACCTAGTTTTTAAGTGTAGTTCCAAGGGACCGATCAGGACCTTCTGTTCCATTTTCATTCAAAGTCTCGGATCATTAAATCAATACCCACTTTCATCTATTTTTTAAAATTAAATTATCTCACCAATCGTTATCGTTAGACAATTATATATATATATATGAAAAGTTATTTTAGGAACCCCTAAAAGGTTAGAAACCTTTAGGAATCCTTTTTTTAACATAATTTCATACATATGCTCGAGCATATGAGCATATGTATGCAAGTCGAACATATGTATGCAAGTGAGCATATGTATGAAATTATGTTAAAAAAAAAAAGATTCCTAACCTTTTAGGGGTTCCTAATATAACATTTCCCTATATATATATATACACACACTAAAACACATCATCACCTACTCTTTTAGTAACAATAATAAAATGATAAACCATAATCATAAGACAACAAATTTCTCAAGCATTGACAAACATGGTTTGATTATGGTTTTCTTGAGATACAAACTTTGAATGTAAGTGACAAATTTGCACTCATCTTAAAATTATATTTGTTACATCTACATTTTAATTGTTTTAAGATACCTACCTCTTATATATTAAGGCAAATTCTTTGTTGTTCACATTTTTAAAAGTTTATTTTGGTTATACGAATATGATTTGAGAAAATTAAAAAGAATAGAATAAAAAAAATGCTTATATTAATTTCACATTGATATCAAATGCTTGGTTGATAAAAAGGAAAATTGAAAGGTTGTGATAGGATGGTGTTTGTGATGAAGGTTTATTCCCCGCATAAAGTAAGTGAAAAAAAAGGGTCGTGGTTAAAGATTTCGAATATCAAGAAGGATGCACCTGGTGTTTGGATAATTGTTGGAGATTTCAATGCTGTTAGGAATCAAGATGAAAGAAAATGGTCTAGGTTAAATGTTTCATGTTCTTTTTTTTTAATGCTTTTATTGATGAGTCTGAATTATTTGAGTATCCTATGAAAGGTAGCAAGTTTACTTTCATTGTTGACGAGGATAGGGGGAAAAAAACTGAGTAAGATCCATAGAATTTTAGTCGGAAGGGAGGCTGTGGACATGTGGTCGTCAGCTGTGTGTAGGACTTTACCTAGGTGTTTTCTTGATCATTGTCCAGTTTTACTATCTGTTATGGATTGTAATTTTGGTCTAAAGTCATTTCGATTATTCAACTTGTGGCTTGATAGGTCTGACTTCGAGACAGTCGTTGTGGAGGCTGTTAACTCTTTTGTGTTTAATGTCCCACCTGACATTATGTTTTTGGCGAAAATGAAGCACCTCAAATCTATGATAAAGATTTAGAGGGACGAGATTTTAGGTAAAGAAAGTGAGGAAGTTGGTAAATGTCTAAAAGAGCTCAAAGAAATGAACATAATTATGGTAGAAAATGATCTTTTGGAAGAAGAGGAATGGGTTAGGTTAGAATGCAAATGGAGGTTTGACGAATTGGAGGAACATAAAACCAAGAATTTGAAATAGAGAGCGAGATGCAAATGGGCGATCGATGGGGATGAAAACTCGAGATTTTTTCATGGTTTTGTTAATAGCCATAAGATGAGTAATGGGAACGCTTTGTGATCAACAATGAGTGGGTAACGGATCCTAAAAGGATAAAGAAACAGGTGATGGAATTTTATAAAAGCAAGTTAAAGGAAGATTGACGTGGAAGACCGTTGTTGGAGTTCCCGTTAGCTTCGATGCTCTCTGATTTATGAAGGGTCGGGTTTAGTGGCCCAGTATATTTAAGAAGGATGTGTTCGATTGCGGGGATGATAGGGACCCTGGTCCTGGCGGATTTAACTTTAGGTTCATTAAGCGTTTTTGGTACTTATTTGAAAACGGTTTCGTTGCTATTTCTCAGGCCTTGTATGATTCAGGTACTATTAGGATGTAGCTCCTCATTTATCACTGTAATCCCCAAAGTGAAGGATCCGAAAATCTTGACGATTACAGGCCGATTAATTTGATCGGTATAATCAACAAAGTAATCTCCAAAGTTCTCGCAAACATGCTCAAAAGGGTGTTGAAGTCTATTATATCTCATAATAAAAATGCTTTCATTTCGAATCGTCTCATTGTGGATGGGCCTATGATATTGAACGAGGTTGTTTCTTGGGCCAAGAAAAGGAAAAAAGAAATGTTCCTCTTCAAAATTGATTTAGCAAAGGCATGATAATGTTAACTGGAAGTTTCTGATGTCGATTATGAATAAAATAGGCTTTCCAAGTCGATGGTGCAAGTGGATTTATGGTATATTGTCGTCTGTGAGATCCTCTGTTCTTGTCAACGGGTCCCCCGTGTTCGAGTTTAATTGTTTCAAAGGTATGAGACAAGGTGATCTGATATCACCGTTCTTATTTCTTATTGTTATGAAGGCATTTTCTTGTATTACTAATAGGGAGGAAGAGACGGAAGTCTTTAGGGGTATTGCATTGCCCAGTGACGGACCGCGGCTGTCTCATTTGCTATATACAGGTGACTGTATTTTTATTGGGCGAGTGGTCAAATAATAACGTTAATAATGCTGCTAGAATTCTTAAAAGTTTTTATATGAGTTTCGGGTTGAAAATTACTATGAGGAAATCTAATATGTATGGTGTTGGAATTAAGTCTGGGGAAGTTTGTAATATGGTTGATAGTGTCAAATGCAAGGCGGGGTCATTTCCTTACATGCATTTGGGCATTATGATTGGGGATAACATGAATAAGATAACAAACTGGAACTTCATTTTCGACATTTTTGAGAAAAGGTTATCTTCTTGGAAAGGGTCTTGTCTATCGATTAGGGGGCGGGTTACCTTAATTAACGTGGTGTCGGAAAGTTTACCCACGTATTATTTCTCCCTTTTTAAAGCTCCGGGTAAGCTCATTGAAGGTTTGGAAATGATTATGAAGCAGTTTTTATGGGGTGGCTCGGGAACGAAGGATTAATTAGATGGCATAGGAAAAGGGTGACATCTCTAATCAAGGTGGGAGCGCTGGGTCTAAGCAGGCTCAAAGACACGAATATGACCATGTTATCAAAGTGGGCGTGGAGGTATCGACAAGAACCCACAAGATTATGGAGAAAGGTTATTAGTGCGATTAATGAAAGTTAAAAAGGTTGTCTTATTAACAATTCAACTACTCAGGTTTGGAAGGTTATTGCAAAAGCTGTTGACAAATTGAAGGTTGATGGGATAGGCTTAAATCAAATGTTTAAGGGAGAAGCCGGGAACGGGAAACATATTTGGTTATGGATTGACCCATGGCTTGGGGATATTCCACTTAAAGATAAATTCCTTAACTTATTCATGTTAGAAAAAGAAAAGAGATACACGGTGAGTGACATATTTAATTGGGTTTCAAAGAACTTTTTGGGATGCTGGAATTGGATGGATGATGTTTGTGGTGACACTGAGCTAATCGGGTGGAATGGACTTCATATGTTGTTAAATTCGATTCAATTAGAGGAAAAAAGTGATCAAATGGAGTTGGTTAGACGGTACTAACTCAAAATTCTCGGTGAAGGCTATGAAGAAGTTTCTGATAAGCGGCATAGATTTTAGTAATACATACGTGCTAGAGTGGTCAAAGTTGGTTCCTAAAAAATATAATATTTTCATGTGAGGGGGCGGAAATGGACCGGATTCCAACACTTTTGCCCTTACAAGTTCAAAACTGTGACTTTGGGGATGTGAATTGCGGGTTGTGCAATGAGGCTCCGGAGTCGACATACCATCTGCTTGGTTCTTGGTGTGTAGCGATGGAGGCTTGGTTCTTGGTGTGTGGCATAGGCCAAAGTGGGCGACCGACCGATGTCTGACTTTTTGAGGGCCCTAAATTTTTAAGCTTTTATATATGAATGTATAATCAAGTAAGCCTATTAAACATGTGATAAACGCATTAATCATTTAAACATTAAATCATATACCTTAGCCCATAAAAAACCACCTACACATCTTTGTCAATAAAAAAAATATATATTATCGTCGTTTCTCGGCATATGAAAAATAGTACTTTCCTATTGTTTCTTTATTAAGAGCAAGCAACAATATAAGAAATGTCGAATCAATGATGGAGCCAATTAATTAAAAGTTACACAGGATTAAAAATTTATTATTAGTATTGTATTTTAATTATTATTTCGTTTATATCTTCTGTTTTTGTTAAACTTTATATTTCTGAATAACTTTTACTATATCTATTGATATAATATTTATCGTCGTTTTTAAAAATGGTTTACATAATCTAATTCATTGTGTCTATTATAGGAGTTTTTTTTTTCCCGGCTCGTCCTAGGCCGATAAATCTTCATAGACGCCCCTGTTTGGAACCACATTTGTGTGTGGTGTAAGGCTAGCCCTTTATTTGTTTTCTCCGTCAAAGACTTGGCTGAAATACATAATCATGTTGGGATGGGGTCTCGGTCAAAGAGAGTATTGAAAGTATTGTTATGGTAACATGTTGGTGTTTATGGAAGGTTAGGAACGAGACAATATTTTCAAATAAACAGGTAAATATGGGAAAGATCGTTATGCATATTAAATCCACAAGTTTTCGTTGGTATAAAATGGAAAAGGAATTGTAAGCTTAGTTAAAAGGATTGGTGTAAATTCAATGTAATATAAACTTTGTATTGTACGGGGGTCATATAAATAAAAGTTAGTTTAAAAAAAAATTAAACCTATATATGTAGGTGAATGATCCATTCCATTGACCAAAACAAAACAAGAGTAGATGAATTTAACATTCCTTTTTTTCTAAAAAGTCACTTTACTTAATCACGGTCATTTAAACATTGATGTTGATGATCATAATTTGTGTTGCGTGAATTAAAGTCAACTTTTTATTTTGGATTTTGATGTTCATTGTGATGAATAATTTAATTTTTCTAACTTATTGTTTTATTTTTATTTTTATTAATTAATAAAATAAGATTATGACATTAGTGATTTAAAAAAACAGTAAATTAACTTATCATTTTGATTCATAAAACTTAATTATTCAGATTTGACATTATTGTAATAATTTCATTAAAGTCAGTGAGATGGTGACATTAGTGATCATCTATCATGTAATTAAAAAGTAAATAACACATTTCAAAGTTTGACTTAATGAAATTAGATTTAGAAATAAGAACAAAAGATAATGCACTTTAGTGGCACATGGTTGCATATTAACTAAAGCTTTATGGTATTATTTTCATTCAACATCTACTCTGCATAAGTTAAAGTTAATAAATAAATAGTGATTTTTGAAATTTTTTTTATGTGCTAAAATAGTATTTTATTTAACAAAATATTGTGCATATTTAAAAACTTTAAAGGAATTAATATATTCTCATAAGATCTTTTTGATTCGAACCATTCTAAATTAATATTTTGTGAATGGTGAAAAAACATTTCAAAAACATTCACGATGAAAACCCGATTAGACTGTTTTTACAATAAAGATGCAGCCATAAGAAAGTATATCATACGTTAGCATCACGTACCATATCAATATCAAATATATAAAGTACCAAATACTGGACTGAATAAAACGAATGTCTAATGACGAATGATTTTAGCTTATATTTAAAAGAAATGTCATTGTATAACTAAACTAAGAATAATAAAAATCACTATGGACCTAGATTGTCTAATAACGGGTAAAGAGTGTTGTATGGTATGCTTTGGCTATAATAATATTATGTTTCACATTTTGTTGATTCCTTATTAAATGTAGAGAGTATTATTTGTTCAGGTTATCTGAAAATAGCGAGTCTTTTGACTCAGATATACACAGTTTAATCGAAGTATCTTCATGACCATTTTCAACCACTATTCTGAATATCATAAGATATTTACCTTGGAAGCTTTCTAACCAGAAACCTATTATCAACAACAAAAAAAAGATGCCTAATTTAAATGTCATATACGTGCACCTATACCCACAAAGTTCAAGGTTAATTCATGAGCAATATATGTAACATTCCGTATTTTTATATACGTATATTCGTATATAACTGGTCATCTATACGTTTATTTTAAATTAATTTTTAATTAAACGTTCTGTCGTGTCGAAACGCGTAACCGACTTTCGAATTTATTTTAATGAATTCGGAACTTAGCATCGGAGCTGATAAACATTTAACATTTAGTAACTAACGGAATGCCAAACTACCGAAGTAATCTTTATTTATTTAGTCCCAAAGATTATGGGATTTAAATAAAATATCTGCATTTAATGAAATAAAGTTTTCATTAACTTTAAGAATTTAAACGTCACAAAATCCTAAGGTATTATGTCTAATGCCTTAATAGGATCACACGTAAATTTTTATAATTTATCGTGACTATTAAGATTAAATCACGGGTTAACATCTAGACAAATGATATAGGTTTAATCTATACAAAATATCTATTTTTGTCAACCATAAACCTCGGGTTAAAGAATAGCGTGATATCCTAAAACGCTATTGATATTCAAAAACAACAACCATGATGTCTTTGACTTTTGTACACTATCTTATCTATCTATCCCGCGGGACACACAAACACACAAAATAGATATTTTGCTCTCACATAAAACGCTATACAACACACACTCTCTCTCATTTTCTGCAATCCTCTAACGCTATCAAAAGTCATATGAAACATCAGAAATTTCAATTGGGCTTCTTAAATCAAGGTATAGTAATGGTTCTATATAACCCACATAAAACGCTATTCTACTTAGTCATGAAACGCTGTCGAAGAATTTTGTGTCAAACATAATAAAGCGTGGTGTAGCTTGTAGTTAGTGTCATAAAACGCTATTGCTTATATAATTGTTAAAACGCTATGGCTCGTACGAAACCTGGTGGCCAAGTTCGTGGCCTACCTTTCCATTTCAAATGAAATTGTTATTTTGTGAAATGCTTAATACGAGCTTTAAAATAAATCCTTGCAGTGTTCCTTTAATTGTCAAATCTATTTTTAGTCATAAATGCCATGAATTGTGTTGTTGTAATTAATCACACACCGACCAAAAATGTCTAGCAAAATGAGTTTTGTTATTTTGAAACTCTTTGTACGTGGCTATCAATCAGATCATATGTGCTGTTAGTATAACTAAAACGCTATTTGTATTATTAAGATGATACGTGTTTGATTAAAACGCTATGTGTCATGTGTCTTGACTAAAACGCTATGGAATATTGTTTTTGAACTAAACCGCTATCAAATACAAGTTTGCTTAAAACGCTATGTGTCTTGTGTCTTGATAAAACGCTATGTCTCGATAAAACGCTATCTGACAGAAATATGAGGAGAAATGGTATTGTTAGTCTAAAACGCTATTGAGTGTTTATCAAAAATACTATTAACTAGTATTTCTTACAAACGCTATGTATTAACTTAAAACGCGGTTTATGTATTTTGTCCCAAAAATACTACCAAGTCAAGAACAGAACGTTTTCGTTAAAACATGGAACAAACAGTAAATTACCAATTGATATAATTACCAAATGGCATTCCTAGGTTACTAATGTTAACATAAAACTTACTAGTATTTCGACTCCATCTTTGATCATAGGTCTGCTTCGATAAGCGCCCTATCTGCAAGTACTTAAGTGTACTTAACTTTCTGACATACGTTT
>JAOXNX010000001.1:26603970-26614810 GCA_028566075.1 Solidago caesia
CAGATGCTACTGGCACTTGAGAGGATTGATCAAGAAGAGGGGTTAACATATGAGGTAAGCTGTTTCCATTTTTTGAAAAAGAAAAAGAATTTGAGTCCAACTTGCCAATATCTATTTTGAGGTGGTAGAATGAGTGTGTTGAGCCGGTTGAGGAACGGGCCAAACAAGTGCGGGTGAATGCATATGTTTTAGTAATGGTTGAAACTGGTGGGGTGGAGGTCGGGTCAGATCGATTCACGAACTATATTATTAGTCATATAGTCCTATGTTTTCAGTTTAGCCATAAGCGGTTTGAAACTTCCTTCTCTAATTACTAATTCATATTTGTTCATCTGCAGCAAATTCTGGGAAATCCATTTCTCTGTGGCTTGAACTTATTTCATCAACATAGGGACATGAGACTAGACATTGATAACATGTCGTATGAGGTCAATGTTATTTGGGAAATCCTAGAGGTATATCTATACTCCCTATTAAAAGAGGAACCCTTCCCCCCATTTTCTCATAAAAGCCTCTAGAAGTGACTACTTTACCTTTCAACTATCAGTTATATTTTTCCATCCCTTCTTAGAATACCAGCACTACCCCTGTTACAACCCATTACACCTAATACACACACACAAAACATATACTCGCGCCCCAAAAAAAATCCCCCATTCTCCCTGCCAAAGAAAACACACACACAGACACCCGTCACCACCTCCTCCATCCATCATCACCACCTCCGCCATCCATCTTCATCACCGCCGTCCATCATCACAACCACCGCCGTCCATCATCACAACCGCCGCCATCAATCACCACCACCGCCGCCATCAATCACCACCACCGCCGCCATCAATCACCACCAATCGGGGATTACCACACCATGCCGCCCCCATCAATTTATTGAATCAATTTCTTTATTGTGTATATAGATTTTTTTATATAAATTTCTCTAATTACTTTTGTTTAATTTTTCAGATCTGGGTTTCGCCACCATGGCACCATCATTCAATCACCGCCATACACAAAGCGTCTCAGTCACAGAGGTACCAAAAACCGCCATTATCTATCATCAATTTCTTTAGTCATTTTATTTCTGGCGTATATATGTTTTTTGCGTATATATGTGTTTTGCGTATATATGTTTTTTGCGTAATCCACAGCAGACTAACATCTTTTTTCTGTGGCTTATATTCTTATTATGACCATGGCTTGGTAAGTTATGATACATAGACATTTATATGGAAACAATGAGTCTCCGATTCAATCTTCTCGGGAGACGATGGATAATGTGGATGCCATTGCAAATGTAATTCTTTGAGTTATATTGCCAGAGGTTTTATTTTTTGTGAAAATGAACTGTGGTTAATGGTTGTGTATTGTTTTGCAGATGCTACTGGCACTTGAGAGGATTGATCAAGAAGAGGGGTTAACATATGAGGTAAGCTGTTTCCATTTTTTGAAAAAGAAAAAGAATTTGAGTCCAACTTGCCAATATCTATTTTGAGGTGGTAGAATGAGTGTGTTGAGCCGGTTGAGGAACGGGCCAAACAAGTGCGGGTGAATGCATATGTTTTAGTAATGGTTGAAACTGGTGGGGTGGAGGTCGGGTCAGATCGATTCACGAACTATATTATTAGTCATATAGTCATATGTTTTATTAATGGTTGACCTGTTTTCAGTTTAGCTGTGTTTTGTAGTTGTAAGTTTACCCTTTTAGCCCTATATATAATAAATACAATCCAAAATCGGCCCATTTAGCCATAAGCGATTTGAAACTTCCTTCTCTAAAAACTAATTCATATTTGTTCATCTGCAGCAAATTCTGGGAAATCCATTTCTCGGTGGCTTCAACATATTTGATCAACATAGGGACATGAGACTAGACATTGATAACATGTCCTATGAGGTCAAAGTTATTTGGGAAATCCTAGAGGTATATTTATATTTATGTATCTATATCCATTTATAGTTTTATAATTTAGATACAAAGTTATTTGGTCCGAATTGCCAATAATTATCTACTCGGTCAACCTGGACAAGGCTTTTTATTTGGGTCAGAATGGTTGACTTTTAACACAATATGATGTGGTCTGACTTGGGCATCAACCCGAATCTGACCTGAAAATTGCATATGATTGTATACTGTTTTAATTTTTGGTCAAAATAGGTTGGGATAAGGATACTTAGGCTTACTTGAGCATAACCCATTTATCTGAACTAGATCACATGTATAATATATACTGGATCTATTTGGTCAAAATGGTTTGGCAAGAAATGATTTGGCTGATTTTGTTCCAAGTGGGTTAACACAAAGTTACTTGGGCTGACTTGAGAATGATCGGTACCAAGTAATTACCCAGCTCAAGTTGACCCAGCCCAAGCTGGCCCAGCTTAAGTTTTTGAAACTCTTTTAATTGTTTGACTTGGTTCGACCCGGCCCGTGTCTTTCTATTTGGGGATTTGCTATACTGTAGTGTTCTGTTGCGAATACGGGTTTCAACTCTAATATGAAAAGTAAGACATTGTAGGTTAAAAGTCACATTGTACAGGAGTCATCTTTCTATTTTGGGGATTTGCTATACTGTAGCTGCATTGTCAATATGGGATTGGCTATGAGAGCTTGATGCATTGGCCCGAAGGTATAATGTATATCATGTTAGAGGTGGCATGTCAGGTGGTTTGTGTAATACGTCAACATGGTTTTCTTTTTATTGTGGTTTTATGATATAAATTCTTGGTTTTGTGGGTTTTAGTTTATATCTTTTTTATTATTATTGTGTCTTGCTGAAATAAGAAGTTTGTTTTTCTATTCATTTATATCTTTTTTTTACTACCTAAAGTGTTCTGGTGATCAACTTATTATTATTGTAATATACTTTCTCTGCTCCAACAAATAGGACATATTTACTTTTAGTGTCAATTCAGTATCTTTAAATGTAGTAATCAAATGCTTTTGCTTATAGGAACTATTAGCATTAGAGGAGGAAATGGGCATTGTGAGCACAGCAGTATCTGAAGAGGAGTTATCAAAATGTGTTAGAATTAGCATATACAAACCATTGTGTATGAAGGAATGCGGAATGAGAGACGATCGGTGCTTGGATGACACAAAGTGCAGTATTTGTCAGGTAATCAAGTGTCTTTTATATTACATCCAAAAGTGGCAGTTTTGACCCATATAAACACCATATATTGCTTTATTGAAAAAGTTGATTGTGTTTTAAATTACATCATTTTTGTAATCATGTTCAGGGCATAAATCATAAAGTTTAAGAAAATGTATATAAAAAGTGTCATGGGTTCTACTTACATCATCTCAGATGTCATCTTTGGCTTCTCATAATCTTTCATATTATTATAATAAAACCCCTATATATATGGTATTAGCAAGTTTTTAGTAAAATAAAGGTATGCGTATGATTTGGATAACAGTTGGCTGCTTTCACACATATCCCATTTGCAAGGCGTCGGTAAAACCATAAAACTCTTGATAAATACATATTTAAGGGTGGGTGCTTGATTTCTCTGTACAAATATTTTATTTCTTTGTTAATTGTACATACATACATGGATTCAAAGGACTAATTTGTGCAGGATCCATGGTGGCACTCGAAAAGTCTTGGTGTCTCTGCTGAGTTAGATGCATGGTGTAACAGCTATAAAATACTTACTGATGGTGCTATTGAGAATGAAGATGACACTCCTGCAATAGAGTCCCAAGTTAGTATGGTATTTATAGATAGATATGTATGTAAATATGTAATTTGTCCCATGTTTTAAATATATTTACAAAATCTATTCCATTATTAGCTACATACCATATATATTAATTTTATTGGCCTTTACATATTTACTATCAAATATGAGGTTTGTATGTGTTATTATTTTGTATGTATATCTTTGTTGAATACATCTGTTATAATTTATCTTGACAAATAGTTCATATACAAGCTGTTGATAAACCTTTCTTATCCCGTCATTTTAAGACTTAGTTAGCTCATGCCTAAGGTGTATTAAGCAATGTTCTAAGACCTAGCTATTGGGCTTATTCTCTGTTTAAGAAGTATCGGGCTCATAATACGTCTACTTCTTCCGTTAAATATTAACGTTGTAAATAGAAAAGTAAACATATGATGATTAGATTATATATGATTCCAACTTTGTTACTTCACAACGTAATATCATATAAAAATATTTAATTAGCAAATATGTTATAATTTATAAAAAAATTCAGTCATTTATAATTATAGTATGTATGATGATATCATTTATAATTATAGACTCAATATATACTTGACAATGTAATATCATATACTAGGAAACAAATATATATATATATATATATTTAAAAAAAAATTAATTAGCAAATATGTTACTTTTAAATACACGTCAATTAACAAAGTGTATCCATCTAAATTGACCCAAATTAACAACAATGATAATAAAAATCAAATTATATTTAAAAATCAAATTATGGATTTGAAAGATATTATAAGAGCAATATTATAGTGAAAATTAAATTTATTTTTATTTTTTGTTTTGATTAAGGATTGGTAATAATTATATTTAAAAATCAAATTATGTAATAGCGTCGCCTTTTTTTGGTTTGATTTTTCCTCAATTTGTATGACTTTAATTTAACAAGTGTTATCTTTTTATTCAACTCGGAATATTCCGATATATTTACAAAAAATAAAAAATAATCTAATAAAAATGCTTATCGGTGTTTCATTTAATTGGAAAAAAAAATTACTGTAATAGATTAAGGATTGGTAATAATTATATTTAAAAATCAAATTATGGATTTGAAAGATATTATAAGAGCAACTAGATATAAGTTGTATTTTGTCATACAAGTTCTATTCATATAAGTCATATCTTTTAATAATTATGGTGTAATGAAACCGTAAATTCTGATACGTGTATGTATGTATGTATTGTTACAGCCAAGACTATCTCTTCCACCATGGCCGATGGTGATCGTCAAACGAATCGTGAAGGGGTGTTTCAAGACCTTATGGAAGAGATGAATGATCATATCAAAGTGGTTGAAGAGCACATGCAAGAACTCAATAAAATAATTAAATACATTCGTACTTTGAAAGATGTTATGGATAACATCTACTATAAGTAACGTGTTATACCATATTATTAGTCTAATTATTTTGATATTACTGTTTGGTTATACTCAACTACACAATTTTGAGTTTTAAATAAAGTTTTTTTTATATCTATGCGTATTTACGTTTTGTGTTACTTCATAGCTATGCTTATTTATGTTTTTAGAATGTTGGTACTTTATGGTGTCAAAACATCAATGGGTTTTCTATTCAATATGACACATGAATTGTTTGATCATTTATGCTTTGTATTGGTGTGATGTCAATTTATTTTTACCATGTCGTTTGTTTTTACATTCACGCAATAGAAAACGTACCGCCACGTTTAACGACCACTTTTTAACAAGGTCCGCCGCAACGCGCGGGCACCTTACTAGTATTAATTAAACCATTACCATTTTGTAACCGTTTTTCCCATTCCATCATTTTCGTGAAAATAAAAACTAGTTGTGTGATATATATTAGTTAAATTATCTTTTGTTGACTTTCCACTCTTTTTAAACATTAAATATAGTTTTATTATTTTTTAAATTCCCATTATATTTCTTGTAAGCAAACACAATTTTGTATCGATAATTATTATTTGAGCTGTGTATATGTGATGCGATAGTTTTTCCTCATTTAGTTTTCATATTTTTGAATGCGTAATTATCGACTTTGCACATATAAACTGATGTGATTTTATCATGTTCACATATGACGACTTTACTACATTTTTGAAGTATCCATATGTGTACATCTAATTTGCACGTATAAATAGCTTCTCTTTTGTTATAATAAATTATCACAGCTTGTTTTAAAATTATTTTTATTATATCTATAAATCTAGTTTTTTTATGTTATTTAACTTCAGCTTTAAAAATATTTTTATATGTGAACTTGTGAATAAGTAAGCATATTTGTTAATTTGTGAACATATGAACATAAATGCATAAAAATGAATTTGACCATAAATTTTTTGTTGGTACACATGAACATCTCCATTCACAAGTGTATGTATCTATTCACATATGTAAAATATGTCGATATTCATATTTTTGAATGCGTAATTATCGACTGTGCACATATAAACTGGTGAGATTTCATCATGTTCACATGTGACGACTTTCCTACATTTTTAAAATATGCATATATCTAATTGCACTTGTAAATAGCTTCTTTTTTGTTATAATAAATTACTATCACAGCTTGTTTTAAAATTATTTTTATTATATCTATAAATCTAGTTTTTTTAAGTAATTTAACTTCAGCTTTAAAACTATTTTTATATTTTTATAAATGAACTTGTGAACGAGTAACATATTTGTTAATTTGTGAACGTGTGAACGTAAATGCATAAAAATGAATTTGACCATAATTTTTTTTTGTTAGTACACATATGAACATCCCCGTTCACAAGTGTATGCATCTATTCACATGTGTAAAATATATTGATATTCATATTTTTGTATGCGTAATTATCGACTGTGCACAAATAAACTGGTGTGATTTCATCATGTTCACATGTGATGACTTTACTACATTTTTGAAGTATGCGTATGTGTACATCTTATTTGCACATGTAAATAGCTTCTTTTTTGTTACAATAAATTACTATCACAGCTTGTTTTAAAATTATTTTTATTATATCTACAAATTTAGTTTTTTTTAAGTAATTTAACTTCAGGTTTAAAAATATTTTTAAATGTGAACCTGTGAACGAGTAAACATATTTGTTAATTCGTGAATGTGTGAACATAAATGCATAAAAATGAATTTGACCATAAACTTTTTTTGTTGGTACACATATGAACATCTTCGTTCACAAGTGTATGTATTTATTCACACGTATAAAATATGTCGATATTCATATATAAGAAAAAACTTGAAAGCATGTTAAAAAAGTAAACGAATTTTAAAATAAAAGATACTTTTACATATTTGGTTGTAAACATGTGAACTATAAATGTATAGAAATGATAGATATTTAACGCACACAAATGTTTGATATAGAAATTATTATAGGAAAATGCTAAATGCAGTCCTTAGGGTTGCACTTAACGTGCATAAAAAAGTTATACTTTCCATATCAAAAGTCCACCCCTGAATTTTATGGTAAGTGTACAACTATTTAATGCATCTTATATACAACTCTTAGGGCTTTGTTTAGCAAAACCTATGTTGCTTGTGTTTTTCTTTACAAATAAAAGTTAAACATTACTATAAACAATGGTTTGCTACTTTGACTTTCACCTTTCAAATAGTAGCATTTTTACAAATGGTAACCGTAGAGTAATTAAGGAATTTTTTAAAATTTAATTTGTATATATCAAAAATACAAAACTACCCTTATTTATTATTGGTTTTCGTAGTTCTCGACAAATATTTAGTTCTCATAATAACTTGACTTTCTCTCTCTCTCTATATATATATAGAAATGTTAGATACAGTCTTTAGGCTTGTAGTTAACGTGCATAAAAAAAATTGTATTTTTCATATCAAGAGCTCATCCCTGAATTTTATGGTAAGTGTACAGTTATTTTAAGTACCTTAACTACAGCCCCTAGGACTGTATTTAGCAAGACCCTAAAAAAAGTACATTAAAAAAGAAACATGTATATCCGATAACCAATTAGTTTTTTCTTTTAACGACAAATGTTAGTTGTTAGTTGTTAATTATATATATTAAAGTAAACGTTAATGTCCATATTTGAACACGGGATTTCGAAAGAGACAAAGCCTCTCACCTTTACTTTGGACCATTGATCTTATTGGCCGCGTAACCAATTATGGGTAGACTCTTTTAAGATAAGAAGTTAACCAAAATAAACATTTTTTTGGAAAACAAAATATAAATTGTAGGCGATAATGGTATTACATAATTTAGGACGTACAGTTGTTTCTATATATACATAACAAGTTGATAATTTTCTTCATGAAGATAACATTAAATATTAATTTGGATATATTATATTATGTGGATAATTACTTTAATTATCGGATAAAAACTTGGAAATTATAGCGTATTGTTGCTAAAGAATATATCATTTATGTCATAGGGTTATAGATAGTGAACATGTGAGTTCAATTCGCAATTTAATCAATCCAAATGTACTTGCAAGTTTAATATTGGCTCGAACCTCATGGAATTGATTCAACTTAAAGATGAGTTGAGCTCTAGTTGCTCAAATTGATTTTCAATTTGAGCACCGAATAATCCCATCTTAAAATATGTGACTTTTATCTAGTTTATTTCATTTTACATTTATTAACCGTATGTATACATTAATATAGTACTATATTGTTTTTTAACGGCTAGCTGGCTCAGCAGTGTACGATACTGGTTACCTTGGGTCTACCCACTTTCCCGAGTTTGAACCTCATAGCAAGAGAAAACATGAGCCCCCCATCTGTACGATCGGGCGGGAACCGGGCAAGCCCGTACACCATCCCTTGTGACACAGGATCAAACACAAGATCTAAATCCTTCATTGCCTTCGAAAATCTTACAAAGTGATAAAAGTGGAACTCGAGCCGAGCCGAGTTCGAGCATAATTTGAAGTGAAATATTTAAATGAGCTTTACCACCACACCAACTTTGCTTGATTAATATCGTACTATCTAATCGTGTTGCTATACATAGGGAAAACAATTTTGGTTTTAAAAGCTAATTAAAAAAAGGAGTAATATGAATTGGATACCTTTTTTTTTTTGAAAAGAGTGGCATAGATAACAATTCATAAACTTCAAACCAATAAAAGTGTGGCCTAAATACAAGATTCCAAACTTTCTACGGGAGTTAAGGGGCCAAACTTCTAATTACACCAAACTTGCTAAAAAGTGAGAAAGAGAAACGGGTCTATTCTTCCTGACCCGGTCATTTGGCCCAACCCATCACCATTATAAGACTTCTCTATCTCCGTTAGAATGTTAACAAGTAAAGCTTGGATCAAATGGTTAACACTTATGCACGTTAACAACAGTCCTAAGGGCTGTATTTAACATTCTCCTTTTTTTATGTCTAATCTTTCATCTTCAAGTATAACTATTTCTAATCATAAACATTAAATATAGGTCCACAACAGTTTAAGTCTAGGTATCCTATTAAAATGGAATACTTAAATTTCTTAAATCTTTGCTCAGATACCAACTTGTAAAACTCGACCATTATTTTTTAATTTTTTAAAATCATATCAACGTTGTTTATATATGTATTTAAAGGTATACGTGTACATACAACTCGACTAACCGGAAGGAAACATCTAAAACGGAAAGTATGTAAAAAGGACAGAATGATACGGATGCTCCGTAGTAAGTGTCCGTTACATGGATGCTCAACGTTCGTATTTTCCGGCACACAATTTTTAAACTTTTACCACATTTATTTAACACTTTTCACGGCCAAATGACATTCAAACTTGCATTTCGCTTGCCAAAACTAGTATACACTTACAAACTGAATACCCTTGACATTAAGGAGATGGAGTCATGAGATCCCAACCCTCATTAAATTTATTTTATTTTTATATTTATATTTATAATAAATAATTTAATAAAAACATAACATTTCATTAAAAATAAAAAAGATAATTACATAATAGTTAAAAATAAAAAAAGGAAACTACTATACTTAAAAAAAACAGGAATATAGATAATAAAACTACTCATCCTCGTTCGTGTCACCGAGATATGGTAATTGTTGAACCGCTAGATGTTCAATCGAATCATACACTACACGGATTGCAAAAATGGTAGGGTACTATCCGTGGATAACTCAAAAACGGTAGCGTTGGGGGTTTGAAGAGGAATAGAAGGAAGACATTTTTGATAAAGTGGTTGTATTTTTGAGAGTGTATATAAAATGGTTGTGGTTTTTTAAAAATAATTTGATGTGTATATATATAGGTAAAAAGGGGGGTTAATGTTTTTTTCTTTCTTAAAGTTGCAAATGGATACATTTCAAAGGTCTAATGACCGTTCAACCGTCACAAATGGCCTGCTTCACCCACAGTCTCTCAAACCGGACACCAAACCGCATAAGTGGCGGCGGTGTTTGATAGCGGGCTAGACCAAACCGAACCCCAAACCGTGCCCACTCCTTCCCCCTTCTATCCAATTTACAAACTAACAAAACACAACATTTGACTACTTATCAAAGCATTTTGCAATGAAAATTTCAAAAGACCATTTTTTTACAAAGTGCAAAAGTTGTCGGTATCTAGACAAATGTCAAAAAACTTTTACCAATACTAATAATCTCGTATGGTATTAGATTTTTCATTTTCAAGTTTAAGACTTTAACTAGCCAGCCTAGGCTTGACTACTCTTTCCTTTGTCTCCGACTCTTGCAACACCTATCAAAGTGTCAACAACTAACAAGTAAGCATAAAAGCTCACTAAGATTATCTAGCATGCACTTACAATTCAATACAAGCAAGCATACAACTAGTTACAAACATGTGCAAACCGAACACCCATAGCCTATGTGAACTGAGCACTAGGCTTAAAAAACATGTGCAAACCGAACACCAATAGTCTATCTGTCTATGCAAACCGTGCACTAGACTTAAGCAAAAACATGCAAACCGAACACTAGACTTTAACACATAATCAAAGAACTCACCTCGCTATTGGCTATTGTTAGAACAATATTATGTTTTAGTGATTGTGTTCTTATTAAGACTTGTTTTGATAATTATTATCCATGGAGGGGGTAAATATGAAAATTTGGCTCATGTATATATATCCCCCTC
>JAOXNX010000001.1:26614910-26627047 GCA_028566075.1 Solidago caesia
ATGACACAAAGTGCAGTATTTGTCAGGTAATCAAGTGTCTTTTATATTACATCCAAAAGTGGCAGTTTTGACCCATACAAATACCATATATTGCTTTATTGAAAAAGTTGATTATGTTTTAAATTACATCATTTTTGTAATCATGTTTAGGGCATAAATCATAAAGTTTAAGAAAATGTATATAAAAAGTGTTCATGGGTTCTACCCAAAAAAAAAAAAAAGTGTTCATGGGTCTGCCCGACCTGTTGTATCCTCACTAAATGATTACCCATTTTGACTCGTTATCCAACTTGATTGACCTGTCCAAATTTCAACCTCTACTTACATCATCTCAGATGTCATCTTTGGCTTCTCATAATCTTTCATATTATAATAAAACCCCTATATGTATGGTATTTGCAAGTTTTTAGTAAAATAAAGGTATGCGTATGATTTGGATAACAGTTGGCTGCTTTCACACATATCCCTAGAAATAATGATCATTGGATATATGAATAAACAATACACATGTATTGTTTAGAGGGATCCCATTATGATTTCATAGGTCAACTGTATTCACCTATCTATAAGCTAATTATTATGTGTCTTTTCAGGAAGAGTTTATAGCAGGTGATGAAATAGGAAGGGTAGGATGTGATCATGGGTACCATGCTGTGTGTATAAACCAGTGGCTGCGGTTAAAGAACTGGTGTCCCATTTGCAAGGCGTCGGTAAAACCATAAAACTCTTAATAAATACATATATATAAGGGTGGGTGCTTGATTTCTCTGTACAAATATTTTTTTTCTTTGTTAATTGTACATACATACATGGATTCAAAGGACTAATAAACCCAGGCTTCTTAGCTTTGTATCACAGTTAAACAGTTCGCTTGGTATAAAGTTTGTCAGTTGTCACCTAGTCTTTCAACTATTTTTCATTGCTTTTTGTTTATTACTTTTCTTCTGTCTCTTTATCCATAAAACAATAATTACATTACTTTTTATTTATGAAGACTTATGGTTACCACAGCATTATCATATTTACATCACCAGTGGTAGACTACAATTCCCTATTTGAAATAGTTATACAAATTCTTTGATGCATAGACAACTATCAATACAGAGACAAAAACAAGCAACGGTTTTCCTGCACTGGTCACTGAACTTAGTCTCCTTGACCCAAAGCTTGGCTCCCTGCTTTAAACAAGAACCATAGATTCATCTTAAAAACTTAGATATTAAATACCATTGAAGCAAGAATTTGAATCATCTCATACGTACCTTGGTATCAGTTTACCAGGCGCGGTCAACGCCAGCTGTGGTGGAGCTGTATCTCTTGGTTTCCCCTTTTGCACCTGGTCTTGAGATTCTGCAGGTGTTGTTGGTTCTTGAAGTTTACTAGTTGCAACATCAGGGATTTCTATGGTCTTTGCCTGTATCAATTGATGGATAGCGTTAAGATATAGGTAATTTGAAACACCTCGATCCTAAAGCAATAGATGTAGACTAGCATGATTATCTCTGAGTTCCTAAAAAGTTGATGTCAAGTTTCTCGTGCCTACAAATGGCTTATAATGTGTCCAAACTTCTCATCTTTTATTTACGTGGATGGGTTATTACAACCTGGATTCTTAACTTCTCGTTCTCTTGTTGACTTACGGTGAGTTATTGCATATGGCTGCCATATAGAAACATAACATGAAGCATTGGAAATAACTTACCAAGTTTTTGAACTGTAAGTTATACAAAATGTCGATATATCGTTGCTTTGCTTGCTTAGTTTCTTTGTTCAGTTGCCTCCAAAAACCATACATTGAGCCCATGTTCAATGCTTTGTTAGCATATATCTTCCATGTGTAGCTGAAAAAAAAGCGTTATTAGCGTAAGTGGAACATGACTCGCAGGTAGGAGTGTCTACAAATGCGCAAACACTGAAAAACGAAAGAACTAAGCTGCAACCAGACCGACCAGACAAGGATCAACCGTGTTCATTTCAGTTCTAGAACTTGTAAAATACCAGTTATTGGAGTGTTGTTTGCCCTCTTTGTTTCTAGTTTAAACCCGCTGAACACTCAAACTTGAAGATATGGTGCAAGATGTTAAAGCTTACCACTCGTAAATACGTTGAAGTCCAGCTTGAGATACCCGCTCCCAGTATTCAACATCAGCTTTGCATTTCGTGAAGAAATCAGCAATTTTGTTGCTTGATTCATCTCCATTGTTGGGATCAATATGAAACCCCGAAACCCCGTCAACTATGATCTCTGCAGGTCCCCCTTGGTTTGTTGCAAAAGTCGGCAGCCCACAGTTCATGGCTTCGATAACAGTCAATCCAAAAGCTTCATATAATGCAGGCTGCACGAAAGCCCCCTTTGTGTCAGCAATACAACGATACAATTCTCCATTGCGAGTCCTATCGTTTTGAGCTGCTATCCATCTGAATTGACCCTTAAGTTTGTATTTCTCGACCAATTCGTGCATCTTTGTTATTTCTGCCATCTCTTCTCGATCTTTAGACTTTGATGGATCAAAGAAGCCTGCAACTACAACCAAGTTTACAAGACTTCTGAGTCGTTTGTTCTTTCCGAACCACTCGGTTAATCCAGTTATGTTCTTAACTGTATCGAGCCTTGCCATTGAGAATATTATCGGTTTGCTTTTGTCCGCCAGATATCCCCTATTCAACGAACAAAAATGTATTATATGCCCAATGATTAATCAGTAGATCAGTGTAACTTAATAACTTACTTATGCTCGTTGTTGTCTTGTTCGTTGAAAAGTAATTCGTTGATTGCAGGATGAAACGAATGTAATCGTTTATCTTTCTCCGTATAAGGAAAATAAACTGATTGTTCCGCTCCAGGTGCAGCTATGTTGAACTTTGGATCAAACACATTGATTCCGGACACAACTCTACATAGTCCAGGCATAGTAAAAGCTGCATGGGTCTCGTATTGTCCAGGCCTTTGCTTACTACACAAACAAACAAAACGAAACTAAAGGTCCTCTTTATTCAACTTTGTTACAATCTGGAGGTGGTAAAATGGGTAGGCTAGGCAACAAGTCAAGAAATGAAACTTTTGTACGGGCCGGAACAGTTTTTATCCAACATATGCTATAAATCACACTATAAAACTTAACCCGGCAATTCAAAAGTAAATGGGTTGAAATGGCCACCAATATTACAAATCTAAGCTCAGTGTTCAAACATCTAACCTTCCTGCAATTTCTTGATATGTGCTCGTGATTATGAAATCAGCAGCATTCATCGAGATCAAATCTGCTGTGAATTGGCACGAGAAATGATATTTTTTTTCGAATTTTTTCCAGTTAACATCCGAATCTTCATATTTGGTCTTTTCCAACGCATGTGCAATTGTCCCCTGCAATAAGTAGTACAATATTTACCAAAACCAGTGATTTGGAGCATTTAATTAAATAATGATACCATAAGTGCGGATTTTTAAGATAACCTGTGTTACTCCAAACTTTTTGGCCATAAGAGATGCCGCAATGTTCCCATCTGTGTAGTTTCCGAGTATAAGATCTGGTTTACACTCCATTACCTCTACCACTCTAGAGGATGCGTCCTAAGAGACGCATGAATAGTGGATTCAAAATTAGTAACGAGTCAAAACGGGTAACTATTGATACAATTCGGGCTGACGTGAAACTCTTTATGTCCAAAATCTTTAATGTTTTATAAGTAATTCGAGTGTTTTATGCATTACAAATACACCTTACACAACTTTTGACCCGTTTTCCCCAAAATAACTTTTTATTTCACCAGCTTAACCCGCTATAGATAAAACAGAACCCAAGTTGACTAATTTAGTCAAAACTACCACCTCCATGTAAATACCAATAAAAACAAAATCCCGGGTAGGACAACCCAGAAGTTGTGAAAAGTTAATAACTATGTGTTGTTTCGATAGCTTGATAGTGCTTGAGACTTGCCTGTATGAATGTTTCAAGGTATGGGTAGATATCAAACCGTGAAACCCATTGACGAACAATGCCTTTCGATGTTCTAAAAGGAACCCGGAGAATATGAGAATGCATGGTGTTCAAGATTGGTTCCATTTCCTCATTACACTTTGTTCCTTGTGCGTCAGGAATGAGTCGACTCACCTGCATATCGACGTATATTCATTGGAATATATCTAAAGATCACAAGCCATTGAATTACCAACTATTTAATGCATCCCGGAAGCATACCACAAGAATCCTAGGCTTTGCATTCAATCCTTGCTGCTTTATTCTTAGCAAGATCTCTTCTTCTAATGCTTTCACTTGATCAAGGATGTAGACCACCTGCACAAGAAGTAAATTGACTCTTGAGGTCAAATCGAGTCTTTAGTAAAACGAAAACCGACTCAGTTTTGTTTCAAAATATAACAGAAACTTGTTTTCTCACTTATATGATTTGTTACTCTAGATGAAATTGTCATATATTTTGGAAAAAAGAGAGAATTCATTTCAATTTTTAAGGTTGATCAAGTCTACATTGATTATAAATATTAGTCACCTGGCCTCCGGTATCAGGCAATCCAAGAACATCTGATTGTCCAAAGTAGCCATGAATGGAAAAGATCACGATATTGAATATAACCGGAAGCCTGCTAAAGAATGATTCCATGTTAATCGGATCTGGAGCTTGAAGAATCTCTGAAAGCATCTTCATTGTCTCCTTGACTCTTTTAGCAGTATCTCCCCAACCTTTCTCAAATCCCCATTCTTTTAGCCTATTTTACATAAAAGACATTTGTCATCGACTTATTTGTCGATTTCATTATAATGTAATGAAGATTCTGGTTATGGATTACTTGGGCTCAAGGGTCTGAAATTGCTCGTCTTTTGGGTGTGCAGATAAGTAAACATCAGCAACAATCAATGCTTTTTGGAGCTTGGAAACTGTATCTAGTGTCTCATTGATCATAAGGTTCTGCAACCAAAAAAAAAAAAATAATAAAAATAAAAATCCGTTTACTAGAACAAATTAATCAATTTAGTATATCAGAAACTTAAAATTGTGTAAAGACTTCAGTAGCTAAAATGTAGAAGTTAAAATGCAGTGGATCTTAAGTTATAAATGTGATATTACTTGTTATAATGTCTCTGTATGCATCAAAGAATTGTATAGTGTAACTTAACTATGATCCCATACCTCTCCATGACGATTTAGAGCTAGCAAGTGGTCGAGCAATGGCTTTGCATTCTCTAGATCACCACCGAGTCTTGAAGTGGTGAACTTTGAAATGTAGTTGATTCCATTGCCGATTGATGAAGAGAGGGTTAGCCGAGGTATATCAAAATCAAATGCTTCAAAATCTACTTCAAGGGAGTTTTCATCCTTAGCCCTGCTCATTCATTGTTCTTTTAGTTTGTAAGTGATAGTAGACTAGTACACGAGGTTCAAATGAAATATTTTCTCCAAATGAACTAAACAAACTAAATAATCTTCTTCTGTCCAACAGTTGCAACTCTTAGTGAACCGATAAGATGCATAACATTAAGTTTTAACGTTGTATTCTGATAACTAAGTCACAAGCCTTACGTAACATATTGTATGGCGGTATACTTTTTATTTTCAAAAATATGAATCATAAAACAAAAATACGACGCACCATTCATTGTCGTAGATGGATTCTTTAAACTTCAAATATTGTGAAGGAGTAAGCGATTGAACGGTGATATCATCAGCATTGACCTTTAGGTAAGCCCATCGTCCTGGACTCGCTCTCACCCCTAATACAACATATGGTGGGATTATCACTGCCTCCTGCATTTTCATCACAAATTGAACCCTTTAATTAATAATTTCATGTATGCATAAACTTTTGATATTCATAACATTTTCTGATCTCAATGAATTTAAATGAGTTCATTCCAATTCTCATAATCAACTATATACATGTCTAAATGTATTAATCAGTCAAAAAATGTTGATCACATTTTATTTAGTTGTATTAAAACATATATATGACCAGAGATGTAATAACCTGTGTGGAACTCAGGATTTGTCCTAGTGAACCATCCAAAATCTTGGCCTTTTCAAGCTTGTCTTCAATGTTTTTTTCAATTATGTCAATCAATTCTTGGGGTTTTGCCACTCTTTTCCCACGTGATGTAAACCTTTACAAACAAACAAATTTGGATGTCAATTAAAGAAATAATAAACATTCTTAATTCCAAAAAGAATTTACATTTTTTTATTAATAGAAAAACAATTGACTTATTGATGCATGTATATAAACTAACGAGGTTTTTCCGTTCATATTATTCGGGGAAGACGAGTCTTTGACTAATCAGATGTAGTCGGCCTAACTAGGTTATCCATGTAACCATTTCCAAACATTTCCCTAACCACCCCTAAGATGTTACTTTGTGAGATTCGAACCTCATACTTCTTTTGAGGACATTACCAGTTTTCCTGACCGTTAGGCCACCTTGGTGGTAGTTTATAGATGCATGTATAGATAATCAAATAATCCATTAATGGTGCATGTCTATAGCTAGTAAAAGATTTGGACTCAAAACCATATATTAAGATATATACCATATATATTAAAGTTCACATGCATGCATACAAAAAGAAACAGAAAAAAGAGAATTTTTTTCTACGTGAGACTTAATTGAACTTACAAAAACTATATATATGATATTTGAGTTTGATGTAGAATATAGTTTATTTGCCATTCTCAATATTATAGACATAAAGTAATAGCAATGAGTAAAATTAAAGAGATTAGGATATTTGATCACTTACATATTTTTCATATATATATATATATAATTATAGAACTATAGAAGACAACATGCATTTTAAATATTTGTTGCACTTTGCATTCTTTTCTTAAAAAAAACTTATTTGACACTTCAATATGTGCATACCGATCAAAGCATCTCTTTGCATGGTACCGGCTTTGCTTCAACGCATCGGCCAAATTCTTTGCTACTCCCAAATCCATGAAATACTTAACAAAATGCAAATATATCGCGACAATGGCAAGCTAAGCCGTTTGCGTTGATATTTTTGTTATCGAAAGCTAACAAGACCAACTTTTATAACGAAAAAGGTGATCAAGTTATGCCGAAGACAAGATGAATATATTATGACCATTGGCTGAAAATCTTGTTTTTATAGTAAAACTTTGAAGGCAAAGAGGAAAGATGGTTTTTTGGGCAGAGAAAGAACATTCTTTGGTTGAATGTGTGGGCCAAAAACAAACATTGACTTGTGTAAAGGAAAAGAATATGTGATTTGGTACGTGATCAAATCTTGATTCTTTATCAATATTGATGTTTAAACTCATGTCAGGAAGAAAAGTATTAAACATTATTGATAAACTACTGTACTACACAGAGGATTCAATATGAGGAATTACTTGCATTTCGTTTACTAACTGTGCCTACGTTTTTTAATTTGATGGCAACCTCTCACACACCCTTCCTTTTGTTTTGTATTCAAACTCAAATCCAACTTGTTGGGCCAAATTTACTAGAAAAAAAAGGTATGTTTTATTATTGGTAACCTTTCATATCTGGGCTAATTTTGCTTCAATTGTATTCATATGGGCCACTCAATATATATTATATAGCAACCAACTGGCCTTTAATAAAGCCCATCAATGGAAATAGTTAGGATGTGGCGGATTTGGCACAAGGCGAAATCCTATTCCTACAAATACAATAACATTTGATATATATATGTTAGGTATGAATTACTAACTTGTACAGTCTTTTATAAAAAATTGTAAAATTATGGTAGATCAATCAAAAACTGTGATAGGTTATCACTTTTCTTCTATAAGGTGACAAACAAAGATAAAAATATACATATACATGTTAGTATTGTGTTTCAAATTTGTAATCGTTTGGTTTAAAGACGGGATTAGATAATAATGAGCTAAAACATGCTCATGACATTCGTTAGAACAGCAATTATCCATATTTATAACTTTTTTTTTTAACGGCAAGAATATTTTTTAAGAAAAATAGGATGAATCCATGTCCTTTGATTTAAAGAGGAGGGTGTTTACCATCTTTATCTTTATCTTTATAACTTATATATAAGTAACTTCAAACTTTTTGTTGACATGTCCCTTTTTTTCCTTTTCCTTTTTTACGTTAGCTTGAGCTATGTTTCGTTACAAATCTTCATGAATCTCCTTCTCTCTTCTCTTATATCGGGAAATATTTTGGTTTCGGTAGAAAATTAAAATACAAAAAAATCAAAAAATATTGAGAAATAATCTACAGCAAGGACACGTCCTCGTTATAGGTAGCCCGATAATTGCTTTTTTGGGTGGGAATTGAAAATACAAAAAGATATTAATTTTATTAAACACATAATAAAAAAAAAGTTACCTATTGCAAGGACGTGTTGTCGTTATAGGTTGAGTAAAAAAAAAAATTCCCTATCTTTTGTCGTTGACTTTGACTTGAGAAAAAAAAAAAACTATAGTGAGAACATGTCCTCACTATAGGTTTAGTCAAACAAGAAAATCAACACAAGCCATCTATTTTATCGTTTAGTGGCCTATAGCGAAGACATCCATGTCCTCGTATTATGTTTTCGTCGCTTTTTGTTATTTTTTTTAGTGATATGTTTTGGCAATACAAGTGATCTTATTATAGTAACATATATTGGAATCATCTCTCCTTGTGCGCATTCATATACAGCCTACAGTCTTCAAGGGCACCTTAACCTATCTATCATCACCTTGTCTTTTACTATATCTACCAAGCAATCTCTTATAATCATTCTTCTGAAACCACAATTGATATCCGTTAGCATGCAGGTGGATAACTTGTGAGACACAAGCTTACCTATTTTGAACTTTCATATATTTTTCCTAGAACATTTTTCATATATTTCCATATGTTGTAGCTACCTAGGATATATGCATAATGTGTAGAAAATACATCAATATGCGACATGTCATAACCTTCTGCGTTTAACTCACCATCCTTTGAATTGACATCATGTTTGTTAAATTTGTCCCCATCAAATGATCAAACAAATCAATTATGTCAACAACAAAAAAAAAAAAAAAAAAAGTTGTATGCTTCTACTTGCATTGTACACCGATTAATCTAATATTTGCCAAAATCTAGTGTAGAGATGAAGATATAGCATGAGCGGATTCTAGCTCTTCGTGTGGTTCAATATTTGGTTTCTAAGTTGGGATTAAGGTTTCGGAATGTAAACCCGAGTAGATAATTACACAACATAAACATTCGTGTAGAATTCATTAGATTCTGAAACCTTAATCTTAAGGTGACATACAATTAAGTTGAAGAATATTTGTTACGGTGTAGACGTCTGTCTAAGAATGAATGAATAAAGAAGTGTTGTACGTTAGGAGAAAAAATGATTTGTTTGAATATGAAAACAATTATACTTTCTTAACAGGAAAAACAAATGATTACCCAAGGAAGGTTCATAGAGTAAAAGAGGGAAGAGTGGTGAAGATGATAAGCAAAGATGTTAAAAGTAGAAACATGTCTAAGTCTTGAAGTGATTAAACTCAATTAAGAATAATGATTGGTAGGGTTGGATTAGAATCTAAATGGTGTTTGTTGGGACGAGAGTTTGGAAGAGAGGGAACATGATGGCCTCCATGTTTTACATTTACAAGCCTGAAACCAGACATTATCACTCCTTCTAAAAGATCTCCAATCAATCTCTTGGAACTCACACCACATTACACATATCATATCCCCTCCCCTTTTAGAGCCCCCCCTTTTGCTTTTTTGCCAAATCCCACCATCCATGACACCATCTTTATGTCATCAAAACCCCCACACATTCATAATGCATCTATCTATCTATCTATCTATCTATGGTTTCTTTTCTAATTTTATTTCTTCAATTCAAATAGATTAGGTATTTTTGTTTTTTCGAAAGTTATTTCTGATGTTACATGGCATTTTATCGTGTTAATATACCATTATGGAACAGTAAAACATGTGCATTAAGGGCGATCGTATAGGGTCAACGACTTTGAGGCCCCTTCAAATTCTAAGGACTTGTAGTTATATATATTAGTATACTCAAAAATATTAATTACAAAGAATGCCCGGAGAAGTACAATATTAACGATGACTTTTTTTTCAAATCAACTTTAATTGGTGAAAATTTGAATGAGTAAACTTAATTGTAAGAAAACTATTACTGTTGTTTTTGTAGAGTTATAGCAACTATTGTTATATTTTTAAATTTATTTCGTAAAGGAACTCCAAAATTCATTTGCCGGCTCTGTTACGAGACCATAAATTGGTTGGTGTCAACTGTCAAGTTATTATAGTCTTTTACTCTCTTAACATCTTATAAAACTTTGTTATAACAAAGAGTGATCGGTTAGAAAACTATAAATCAGTAACCAACTAGAACACTCTTTTGGTACTTTTGTTATCTCTCACGATATTTTTTTTTAAGAGCTTCAAGAAAACGTGCAAATGGCACTCATAAAAGGTTATCCCACACATTAGAGTACTAAACAAAACTATATATTAAAAGTCACAAATTAGTTCGTACTTTTGGTAATGCGCCATTTCATATTTTAATCCTAACGATAATCAAAAAGTATCTTACTGAAATAACACGTAGTTCATGTACTAGATTTTTAGATTATTATGTTAGTACGTACTATAAACTAATTAACCAGCCATTAGGAAACTACAAAGAGGCTGTCTATTTTCACCCTCCTCAAAGCTATTTCCATCATTTTCACGCATAAAACAGTTGTACGGTATGCAGTATTACTTGTACATGTTTTCGTGTCTTGTGGTGGAAATAGCAATGCCCAACTACAAATTGTAACAAAAGAAGGACTTTATTGTAAATTCATTCCGCTTAGCAATAATTCTGGAGGGTATTATAATAATGACTTATGACTCGTCTAGTCATCTATTTGACCATACTGTCCATACTATCCAATCCGGCCATGCATTGTTTTTTTGTTTTTTTTTTACCGTCAATTAAACGTTTTATTAAAATAAAATAAAATTAATTAATCGAACTTTTCTTGATGAAAGATAAAATACTTTTTCTCAATTAAAAAGAAAAAAATAATTTAATCTTTCATAAATAAGGGTATTTCATTTTTCATTCGATCTAAAATCTATGTGTCTCTACATGTAGTCATGTAGACTTTATTTAACTATGTGGCAATTCACGTATATTAAAAAGATGATGTGACAGTTGAATATGTATATTTACGATAGAATACGTACCAATTTGAATTCTATTATATATATGAATTAAATTCTTATGCTTATATCAACTTTTATAATTTTTAGATATATGCTTGATGTTAAAAACCTATATATATATATATATATGGAACATGTGAGTTTGTAGCAAAATATGGTTCTTTGGCCTCTCCAAGTTAAAATTTCAAAGCAATATCATTTAAAGAACTTAAAAAGAAAATACATTCATATGTTTGGATGTTCACATTTTGGTTTAGACTCAAAAAAATAAAAAGTACTCCGGTATTAAAAAAAAAGTATATTACGAATCAATCTCGTACTGCGTTTTAAACAAAAATATTTATTTGAATGATATGATTTTATAAACTTTTATAAATGTGATGTCAAAAACATCTATGTTAAGTACTATTTCTTTTTAAAGAAGAGAAAAGGGGGAAAGGCAAGGCAAGGGAGTGAAATTGGAATTGGAAACATAATAATAAGGAAAAATGTAAATGAGAGAAGGGAGATGATGAAGCTTGCGTGGAGCAATCAAGTGAGATTCCAAGGAAGGCACGAGTACAATGATGTGGCGTGTAACTCCATCCCAAATTCAAACTACATATTTTGGTAATTTGAATCCTATATAGTTTGATTATAACAAAGTTAAAGCTTGTACCAACGATTAATAAATGAATTGGCATTTGAAAAACTTGATACTTGGGTTTGAATCGGGGTATGAACAAAATGCTCATCAGGCTGGAGACAGGGTTTTCTCAGAAATTACCGAGTTTCCTCAGAAATTGGAGATGAATATATGAAGAGACAATGCTGCTAAGCCCAAATTTTCTCTTCAAATAATAAAGGTTAACTTATATAAATATATATATATATATATATAGGAAAAGGTTCATGTGAGAACCATTTGAATTGGAAGAACCATGAGAACCTTTAAGT
>JAOXNX010000001.1:26645248-26660118 GCA_028566075.1 Solidago caesia
TTTTATTTCCACATCATCACCACATATTACCCAAATATATTTAAACATATATTTAATTATTTTATTTTGTTTCTTTATAGTACACAAAAAAAAAGAAAAGCTGCAAAGAGACCCCACCCCTTCACGTTATGAACATAATTTGATTTCCACAACGTGGCCACAACGAGGCCGTGACATTGATGTTGTGGTGAGAATTTGACAACGAGGAGATGGTAATATTGATGTTGTCAGAACGTGGCCGTTGGGACTGGCCTAAATATAACATGTAAATAGTTTAAGACACATATTTCAATGCAAATAAAATGTCGTTTTTAGGCCCCTTCCTATCTTGACGCCATCATCTCCTCATCCTCACTGTCACATCAGCTTTCTCTCTCCAAGACGCACCCAAGAACTACCCCCTCCCTATCATACCCCCTTCATCATCTCATCCCCAATTAAATATATATATATACATACACACATACCTCGTCATATGGTTTCGTAAAAACGATGGCCCAAGATGATGACCATCCACGATGGGGTGGTACCTATGCCATCCTTCAATGATGAGCACGATGAGATGATGATGAACTACCAAAGGCCCCTTCCTATTCTGACGTCATCATCTCCTCATTCTCACTGCCACATCAGCTTTCTCTCTCCAAGACACACCCAAGAACTACCCCTTCCTTATCATACCCCCTTCATCATCTCATCCCTAATAAAAAAATAATTAAAACACACACACATCTCTTATTTTAATCCGTAAACTCTATCGTCGTTCCATTTCTTTTTTTAGATGGCAAAAGATGATAAAGGGGCGTGAAGAGGATAGTGCCTATGACATCCTTCTCATCTTATATGATGAAGGGGGTGATGATCTCCCATAGGGAGATATAACCATTTTCCAAAGATGTGTCGATGTGTCATAACACTTCAATAATTTTTAAAGATCATTAAAGTGGGGATGTCTTAAACAAATATTATATTTAATATTTAAATTTCACAACAAAACAATTATTGATTCGCTGTTTTGTACGTTTGTGATTTGATTTTTGGGGTTTTTCCCGTTTCATTTCATCTTCCTTTTTCTTTTCTTTCTCCATGTCTTCTTCAACCATCGATTTCCCAGAATCATCCTTTTTACTAACATATCATAAAATTATTTAAACATCTTAATTCTCGTTTCTTGAAAACAGCAAAACAAATACAAATTTCAACATCAAGGAAAACAAATTCAAAATAAATACAATAATATAAGAAGCTCAAGACGATCTCAAATTTGCAATCAATAATCATCTCATTTGACCAAATAAATCAAAACCATTGAAGGGATTTGTTCCTTCTAGGATTTCATTTGTGCCCATAAATATTTTTTCAGTTTTTTTGGGTCTTATCATTTTCTTAATTCTCGTAGGACTTTCCACAAACAGGTGGTGTGCGTCCAGGGTTTTCTTTGGTTTTATCCTGTTGGTAGCCCTTTGATTATGTGATTTTGTCGTGGGTGTTCATAAACAGGTGGTTCTGCTTGTTGGGTTTGCTTTGGTTTGGCTTTTTGTTTGTGGGATTCTCTTGGGATTTTTCACAGCTGATGTGCGTGCAGGTTTCCATTTTTTTACGCCTTTTTTGGCCTTTTGAAACTTGAAGTGTTTCGGGTTTGGGGGACATGGGTTGTGTTTATTGCAAATGTTGTGGATTTCCATCATCTTGGTCTGATGGTGGTAAAAAAACTAAGGGAAAGAAAGATAAAAACGCGAATACTGATGAGTTATTAGAAGTTGTTCCGATTCCTTCACATAATTATAAGCTCGAGTGTGCTGTGCTAACACGCCGTGGGTATTATCCCGACACACCTAATAAAGAAAACCAAGATTGTTTTTGTATCAAAACAAGTCTTCAAGGTAACCCGAATGTCCATTTCTTTGGTGTGTTTGATGGGCATGGTCACACCGGCAAACAATGTTCAAATTTCGTTATGAATAGACTAGTCGAGATTCTTATTAGTGATGAAACTTTGTTAGAAGATCCTGTCAAAGCTTATGATTCAGCGTTCACCACAACTAATAACGAGCTTCACGACAACCCTGAAATTGATGATTCCATGAGTGGCACAACTGCCATTACAGTTCTTGTGATCGGTGATAAGCTTTACGTAGCTAATGTGGGTGATTCAAGAGCTGTGATTTCCGTTAAAGAAGGTGATCATGGTCATATTGTTGCACAAGATTTGTCTCAAGATCAAACCCCTTTTAGGAATGATGAATGTGAAAGAGTGAAGGAATGTGGAGCTAGGGTTTTGAGCGTTGATCAAGTTGAAGGGGTTAAAGATCCGAGTGTTCAAACATGGGGTAATGAAGAAAGTGCGGGTAGTGACCCACCACGGTTATGGATGCAAAACGGGATGTATCCAGGGACCGCATTTACTCGTAGCGTAGGTGATAGTATAGCAGAAAAGATTGGTGTTGTGGCCGCTCCTGAAGTTTCGGTGGTTCAACTCACAGCTAATAATCCGTTTTTTATACTTGCAAGTGATGGTGTATTCGAGTTTCTATCTAGCCAAGCCGTTGTTGATATGGTATGTTATGTAGCACATACTAAAAATTTTATTTTATTTTTTAACTTGGTAACATTATTATTATATACTTCGGATAACTATTTGACTATCTTTGACGTACACTAATTGTCGTATAAGCACTCAACGGTGTCCGAGTGGTTGAACACTTAGCCCAAGAAGTTGCCCATAGATCAATTCATACCTCTTCTGATTCTTAGGCTCCGTTTCTATAAAATGTAGGTTAGAAACTTCGAAGGTATGTCGCATTATATTTTTGACAAACTTTGGATTGTTGGAAATGGGATTTCTTGAAATCTTTAAGTGGTTCGAAGTCTTTTGCTGTTATGTTATAGTAATGATAATCATAACCGTCGACACGTCAAACCATTGTATTTTGATCTAACATGGTTATTTTCTGTGTAGGTTGATAGATACATGGATCCTCGGAGCGCATGTTCTGCTGTTGTTGCAGAATCATACAAATTGTGGCTAGAGCACGAGAATCGGACTGATGATATAACAATCATAGTAGTGCATGTGAAGGGCTTAACCAGTGTGAGAATCGTTATAATATAATTCCCATTTCTTCCAAATAATAGTTTTAAAGTTGTTTCCTCACATAGCTTACAAAGGATATTATTGCAATAGTCAGGTGATACCAATGGCAGTGAGGCAGGTGAGAGTAGTATCGAGCAAACAATTTTAAAACCGGATGTTACTCCTCCGCGGTCAGAGATGTTCCAGTCAGTTGGAAGCAATTTGTCACAGAATCTCCATTTTCAGCAGATGATGGCAACCAATGATCAAAAACCAGCCATTGAACCACGCAAAGGATGATTCGAGTCAAAGCTTTCAACCGCATGTTGTATTTGTCATAGTAACATAAAAAGAGCATGAAAGCATATGAGTTTTGTAACATTATGTGGAATTGGTTGGTAGCAACTGGCAGGTTGATGAAATTATTAGTCAAGTTTCTGTAGGCGGATGAGATTGTTGGTCAGACCTGTTTTATGATTTTGAGATAAAGACCAAAGCTTTGTTGTAAATTTTGTTCAAATGAGAATGCTTCTCCAATAGGAATGGCTGACGGCAATGCGTAATACATTTTTACATAACTATCTCTATTGCGGTTTTGAGCAACCACTGAACAATAAACAGGCAAAAAAAACGAAGCTAAAATAGAGTTTGCTAAAAGGGGTAGAACTTAGAAATCTATCAGAATGTATTCAATTATTGCGACAATGAAGTTTTTTTCAAAAAATGGTTACCATCTTAACTATTAAAAAGGACCCTGTGCACCTAACAACCCGTAAAAGTTATCAAAATGTATTCGATTATTGCGATAGTAAAGTTTTTTCCAATGATAATTCTGCTGATAGCTATAATAAACTAAAACCTTGCTTCTTAAACATCATTATGACTTCTAGTGATTCTCTTATTTTTATGTCAAACATAAGATAACTCAAACAACAAATAAGCTGTGAACTTTTAACAACAAATAAGCTGCCACACAAGAAGTCACTTTTGTATGAACTCAAACAAAATAACAGAAAAACCAAGACAAAACCACATTTTTAGGGAGTTCTTTTCGATATCGATGAAATCCAAACATTCTGTGTACATATCGAGAAGAAATGCACCAACAAAATTGAAAAACATAAAACAAAAGGTTTCATGTTGCTCGAGTCAAGTTGAATTAAATTAAATCTCATATCAAAAAACAAAAGTAAGAAAACTGTGCACCTCACATGTGCTACTTTAACTCACCTCGCACGAAAATATTGATGTTTAATGTTACTTTGGCTCAATCTTTTGGTGTAGCCGCAACAGGGCATTTTCCTAATGTATTCCACAAAATATAATCCCCGGAGTGGACCTGTAACCAAATAAACAGATATCTTAATTTCAAATGAAAACATCAACCAATTCAATTACGCCCTTTTTTAGATAACCTGTGTCTTAAGATCTAAGACATTTTCAAAGGGTCACTTGAGGAGTTGAGGCGACAAATATATCTTTTCAAAACAAAAAGAAGCGCCAAACATAAAAGGTGGAAGTGAAGTGGGATACTGGGTAAACACTTTACAATATAACAGCCGAGAGAGAAGGATAAATCACCTGGGTTGAATACTCCACGGGTACCTTCACAGATGGAAAGATGTTTATCTGCATATCATATAGTCATAGTTCAGTATGTCTCAACATTAAGATGCAAGATGGACTAAAATCCATTAATGAATTCTTGAAATAGTAATGTGGAATTGCAGACTATATATAAGTAGGCTAACATCAAAGAAAAACATCAGACAAAACATGTACTTCAAATTATTATTTTTTCCCCTCTAGCAGGCAATAATAAAGAAGAAAAATTTAACAATAGCTTCTGTTGTTGCTTTATATTATCAATGTTACAGTAATAACAAAGCCACAAGAGTAAACTCACGGATTTTGGATCAATTGTCATTCCTGAAAGAGATGTCCCAACCATCTTGAAAGAGACCTGTGCCAATTTTTTGTGCTTAGCTTGAGACAGACTCAATATCAATAACAGGTACGATAAAGGAGAGATAACATACCTTTGCATAGTTATATGCTTGCCAACAAAATGGCTCCTCTAAATCAACAGCTGGAAGATGCTTATTCATTTTCTCCATTAAGTAATCCTCCACATTTACCATGTTATTTGCCGCCTCTATTTCCGTATCACTATCTTCATCGCCTATAAAACCTTGAACAGCCCCAGAATTGACCGGCTTTTGATTTTTCCACGGACCAAATTTCACAGTTCCAGGAAATGTCGCTTCAATACTCTTAGCACCAACCCCTCGGCCACTCGGTATTATTTTCCATTCAACAGAGTGCTCGGTATGGGAAACCGTTCCAATAGATGGCGTCCCCTCAAATGAAATTACCTTTCTTCTTGGGAACGGCATATTCACAGTACAAAATTCCATCGTTAACGGAGATTTATAACCCTCCATCAAAGATAATTTGAACAAAAATGCACCTTCATTTTCTGACACCATCGATAGCTGGTAAAATCCCTTAACTGGAACTCCTATGGAACACGGTGCTTGATAGCGTAATAATACAAAGTTGCCAAGTGGCGGTGAAAACATCACTGCCTGTTTATCACCACCACTTTGTTCAGGAACTTGAGCACAAGGATGAAATGATAATATTTCAACCCGTTTACTATCTAATCCGCTCAGTGGAAACAGCACGTCGGGAAGTCCCTCCAATTCTGCCCGACAGTTTACTTGCCCAGATATTGTTAAGCTATCAGGAATCTCATCTCGGTCATACATTGCTGCATTAATAACCTCGTGAATTGTGAACAGCAACCTCTGTTTTCCTTTGAAGAGATACGGTTTCCAAGCTGGTTGCTTGCTATCTACAAGCGGCACGTCGGACGGCGAGAAGCCATTGGTCCTAATAGCAAAGATATTTGAGTAGCTGAGGTCCAAGGGTGTACCTATATACAAGACAAGTAGCATGTAAGCAATTAATGGTAGAGGTGGCAAGATGGGTAGGTTGGGAAAGAAGACGAAATGAGTTGGGAATTAAAATGACTCATTTTTCAATACTGGATTGAAATAGGTGTGATAACCTCTAAGCATTTTCTTGGCCAATTATAGATTTAAAACCATGACTAAAAACCACTCCGGATGTCAAAATAGATTTTGGGCGACCTTCAACTAGTTTGACCCATACAACGCATTTGAACCTTTTGAGATATATAACAACCCAAATCGACCCAATCCTAATTCCTAATTAAATGGATAATTACCAACTCTAACTAATACTCAACCCAGCCACAAGAGGTTTGCATCAAGATAATAGAAACGTCTCTTTGTATGAACATTAGCAGCCCATAAGAGGCACAAGGACAAGACATCTCCTTTTACAGGTGCTCAAAAGTACATTTTCCGAGTTGAATAGGTGAGATAGAGAGAATATAAGAGCAAGAAAACTGGAGAATAAAGCAAGAAAAATAAGTTCAATTTATCTCCGCATAAGTAAACATATACATCTTTCCCACCAGTAGCATAATCATTGTTCACTTACGTGTTCTATCCTCATATACTAGGAGCAGAAAGAGAAATGAACTGAGGCACCACATTGATAGTACTAGATAACTATCCGACCTTTTTTTGTTTATTTGCAACTTATATTTTAACTCAAGTTCCTTAAGAACCGAGGTTGTTTTCTTACTTTCTAGTCCAAATAAAAGTATGTCTGGTTCTCTTAGCATTAGAAAAGGCAACATAACAGCACATATACAAAGCGACAACAACACATACTTAATTAAGAGGAGAAATAAATTCAAAAACTAAACACAAAAAGTTCACTAACCGAAGGGCATCGCCATACTGATGAAACTTCGAAGTGCATCCTTTTCCGGGTTCCTGGGGCCAAGCTTTGGAGCATCTGATGCACCAGAACCACCAGCAAGAGTGCTGGAATTCGTGGAAGCTGCAACTGGTGCTGCTACAGGTTTTGCTCGGGCTGAAATACCGATACTTCCAGTTAAGGAATCCAGTAACCCTCCAACAGAAGTTCCTGCAGTTACAACTACCTCGGGTTCTGGGAGGTCTGATGTTATTATGTCACCTAGAACATGGGTCACCATGAATGCACTGTAGAGAGAGAAAACAAATCAAACCCTCTTAATGTGAATGGTAAAAACAGTATATCTTGATCAAGTTAAAATAAATAATCATGCGGTGGTAAAGAATATTTGATTTTATCAAGGTAAAACTAGTGCCTCTTTTAGGTGAAAAGTTCAAACAAGAACCACAAAAGGGTTGAAAACTGCGAAAGCTGCAAAATTATGTGCTAATTCATCTGTGATCAAGTACATTCACATGAGAAAAATGATTTGAGGCTCAAATGATTAAAAAAAAAAAAAAAAAAAAAGGTTGGAAACCACAAAACTGTCTTTAAATTCACATGTGATTGGATCGGTTCACATAAAATGCGTTATAAGTTCTAACACATTTGTAACCTTTTATGTCCTCATTTGAACCTCCTTCGCCTTTAACATGCGGATGGACTTAAATTAATTTAAATTAGAACGTAGCTTTGTAATTCTCAACCTTAATGTTGTTCCATTTAAACCTTACCCCTTCTTATAGAGGCTGCAAACTTAAAGGAAATAGTTGGTAGGAGAGTAAAGCAAACGTCAAATAAATTCATAAGCAACTTACCATACCCTGTGATGCAAGGAAGTTGAAGCAAAAGGGAAGACAAATTTCCGTCGGCGCCAACACCATTGCCACAATCAGACTTCCTACATATTGTATTGTATGCCTTCAAATGACTGGGTTCAACCAAGGGCAACACAAGGACGTAATATTGTCCCTTTGCATGCAAAACGAGTGGCCATAACGTATGTTCTTCCCCATTTTCTTCTTTCTTAATATGAAGACTTACAATATGACGCGTAATTGGGTCATCAACCCATGAATCTGATCCTTCAACTGACTGTTTCACCCGTATCCCATACCCACGGGCAGACCCCTCCCTGCATTATGTGCAATAAAGACAACTTACATATATATAAGGAAGTCCCCAAGAGAATTTTGAAAGCTAACATGGGTTACTTGCCACATAAATGAAAAGGATCCTGTAGATGTAAGCAGTTCTAAGTTTTCAAAAAGTAGGTCTCAACATGCTTCTCTAAAACTGCACAGATAATCACTATTCCATGATTATTTGAGTTATATTAACATATCAATCAGACAATTATCTTCCTAAAACTCAATCCCAAACACCCTCTAAGTTCATAATTTAATCAGAACTATTGTAAAAAGGTATCATATCACCAATCACCTAAAGGGGTGTTTGGAATTGTCTAAATTAAACAATTTCGCATTTGTTTTCAAACCTGCATTTACTCTCTAGGAAAACACAGAATACAACTTTATTACAACTATTTACCTTTCACTAACGTATTAATCAAACTACAATCTTCCTAAAACGAAATCCCAAACACCCTCTAAGAATTGATTGGCATTGCTAACATTGACATTCTTTTCATAAACTCCGAGCACTTTTAAGTTTATCATCCACTATATAGAAAGCTCTAACGTAACACTAAACACTGTTTCAAATCTGACTTTAAAATCTCGTCTTGCAACAAATTCAAAACCAATCGATTTCTCTCTCTAACATACACAAATAAATTCATAAACCTTAAACATACAAACTTAGAAACAATACAAATCAGATTTCGTTTGGGTTTATGTATAAACAATCAATTAAGCAAGATCGGGTGGCCGTAAAACCTCTGTTTTCGATCCGAAAACGCGGAAGCTAGTTCGGAATCAGACGGCAGGGACGATGCCAACACATTTGAATTCTTACAAGCAACACTCCAGCGTCTTTCAACTACTGAAAACCTCCTAAACGATTTAAATTAACAAATTAAATAAATTAAATAAAATTGAAACCCTAACAATTTTTATTTAATAGAAAGAGTGAGAGAATGAAAATACCGAGAGAAAACGACGGCGTTTTGATTGTTGAGGATCCAAAGAGCACGAATACTGCAACTATTATTTGGCATTTATATAAAATTTTAATTTTAATCTAAGATAGATTTATTGTTAGTATTATGGATTATGAAAATGGAAATAACTGGAAAAATGGTTTCTCTTTTAAGATTGTGTTCTAAGTGAATGTTACAAAATTATCCCTTGTAATATTGTAAGTATACACGTTTTGTCGTTTTGATAAAAGAAAGCTTTTTTTTAGGATTTTTCTATTGACTAAGGGCTGTCAATAACCTGCATAAAAAACTTATACTTTTCATATCAAAAGCCCACCCCCTGAATTTTATGATAAAAGTACAAATATTTTATGAACGTTAATGACAGCCCTAAGGGCTGTCATTAGCAAAAAACTTTTTTTTTTAATTCAAATGTAAGTGGTTTGACCGGGATATCACAAACTATTTTTAAATCTTTAGCTCTAAGATTTTACGTAGTGTGATTCAAACCTTGGACTTTTGTAAACAACTACGGGATGTTAATCACTAAGCCACCTTGAAAATGGTTTTAAGTATACGCATTTTAGTCCCTCATGAAAACATTATGTGATTTGATGATGTAGGTAACTATGATTTTTTTTTACAAAATAAGGATGAAGGGTGTGGGATGTATTTTATTGCGGTACCAAAATTCTGCACGCAGCATTCCCATTCCCTACATTGCGGCATTAATTGTTATGCGGCATCTCCTACTAAAATCGGCATCACTATGTCGATTGGCATAGACGTGGCCACGTGGGTGTGTGCTTGTGAACGTTTTCTTCCCTCTTTGTGGGGGGTTCGATTGAGGCAACCTTATTGTGATTTTCTTGGCTATATGTTGCCGGAATAGATGTCGCATGCTGATGCTCCCAACATTTCACCCTATCGATCTATTTTCCGGCGAGGATTTACACCCCGTTTGGGGTTTTTCGACGAGCTTTGATATACTCCGATTTGGGGGGGGGGGGGGGGTTCATGGCTTAAACCAGGTTCGTTGGCCGCTTTTTTGCATGTGTCGACCACCCCTTGTTGTTGGGGTGTTTAATCATCGCCGGTGACCTTTATGTGATTTTCCGACGAACCCTTTTGGAGTTGTTGCTTACTATTGCTATATATATATATATATATATATTATGTTTCTTGTTTTTTATGTGTAATGTCGTTAATTGCTTGATTGTGATTAGCTTGGTAGTATTTATATTGCAATAGTATTGCTGGAATCTTTGATTCCGTTGTAGTGTTGCCGGAATTCTATTTTAAAAGCAATATGTTGCCAGAATCCAATTAGGTTGTCTGTGATTACGTTATTTATATTGCTGGTATCCGTTTAAAAAGGCGATGATGATAAACGATTCAAAAAGGGTAATCGGAAATCCGGGCGGTATCTTGGCAGGGTAAACCGGTGGGTTTGCAGCCATGGCATGTTTCGCAATTCAAATTTCCCCGCCCCCAAATCTGAGCCCAATTTATTTAACAAAAAAAAAACATTTTTGGCATAAATTGGCAAGGACACCCTATAATTTGGTATGTTTTGGCATAAATTGGCATGGTTTTATTTGAGCGACGTGGCACAATTTCATTGGCTGCCACAATGCCAATTTGTAAAAGGTGTATACTTTTGAATATTTTTACAACATTTAATGAATAACCGACTCATTATCAGCCTTTTAGCAATAATTCCTACAGTCAACATAAAAGAAGGTAATCACGTAATACTATTATTTAAATGAGGCTTAATCATGGAACCCTCAATTTGCATTTTCCAGATGTGTTTTTGAGAGGAATCTTGCAAAGCCTGTAAGGTGAATATTTGGAGATTTGGAGAGATGATAAACTTACCACAAGTTTTGATTTATTTACCACTGTGTATAATTTTTACATGAGACTGGACAAGTTAATGATAGATAACTATGATTTATGAAACAAAACTTATGGAAAGTTTATCACCTCACATTTATATAACTATTTTTTATTTGTCAAACACCATTTTTATATATATATTCCAAAATAACACTATCTGGTATAAAAAAAAAAAAAAAAACCCTTCAATACTGATATATTTAGGTTGTAGCTAGGCCAAAAAGAAACACATGGAGAGTGCTAGCTCCTATATAATAGAAAGGGGTAAACATAGTTGCTACAGCTACAATTATTTGTAATTTTATATTTTTTTTATTTACTAACGTGATGGTTGATTGTAAAGGCAGCTATCATTTTTCATAATACAAATATTTTAGAGTCATACATATTGGCAACAAACAAAACATCTAATGGAAACAAAGTAGCTGAATGTTTTAAGCAGAGTTGTCAAAAAGAAATTAGTATAATGTAACATCCCAAATCTTATTTTCGTTTTCTTTAACCTTGAGGGGTGGTTAACATGCTTCGTGTCACTTCGTATGTGTATAATTAATGTGTTGTAATTATTATTATGTGTTTAAATGTGATTAATTGTGATAATTAATATGTGTTATATGTGTTATGATGCATTATGTGGGAATATCATATTTATAATGCCCTATGCTAGTTAATTGAGCTTAATGACTTAACTAGGGCCTAAATGTTAGATTTGAGATTTTGAGGGGCTTGTTTTGGCTATTTATCAAAGAGAGGGCTAGAGATAATAGACTAGGGTTATTCCTTGATCAGGTCATTAGTCTTATAATCGGTTTCTTTGATCCCTAAACCGCCCCCTTGTCCTCTTTGCAATCTAGAGCTTTTCGGTAGGGGAAATCGTTATCATTTCGCTTGATTGATCATCCCTACATTAAGAGCAGGTATAAGGTAGTATTCCTTCTCTTTGTAACCTTATTCCCAGATTTAATTGTGTCTCATAAGGTCTGGTTTGAATATTAGGATTTTGTTAATTGATTTGATAATCGAAAATTAACGTTTTTAGGTTAATTGGTCAATCGGTTGTGTTGTAAAACCTATGGATGAATGATGGTTGATTTATTTCATCAAATGATCTTTTGAAAGTCTAAATGAGATCTGGAAATGATGGTTAATTGCATGTGGTCGTTCATGGGTCGAATTGATATTGAAAACAAAGGGTTTCGTAGATTTGAAATTTTAGTCCTGTTATAAAAATCATAGATAATCATATGAATGAGTTAGGGGACAAATCTTATGTTTTTGAAAAGGTCTATGTGTCTAATAAATTCATCTAGAACAAAGTTTCTTTTGGTTTTGCCTCGAAGTTGGTCAAAGATGCTAATTTCCAAAAGTGGTCAGCTTCTAGTCGAATGCAGCATGTCGGTTTTGAAAACGTCATCACTCATTCATTATAAATCTTCAACACTCAATTCTTAAGTTCCTGGAAATCTCTTTGAGTGTTCTACATTTGTTAAGAACTAAGTTTTGTCTCATTTGTTCGTTTTATGGGTCAAAACTCGTTGGCAAGCAAAAGGGTCGAAATATGTTGCAAAACGAAAGAAGAGAGCTATCTGCACCCGTGTTGCACCGTGACCACCAATGGTCACGTCGCATCTAGCAAGAAGAAGGTTGAAAAGGGTGTTTGGCATAGCATGGCCACGCCGTGACCATAATTGGTCGTGTTGCAACGTTGTGTCAAACAACCCAGTTTTGAAACAGTCAAAACTTTCAAAGCGTAACTCCGTTTTTGGCAAATAAGCTATCCACGGAATCGTGGGAGAGTCAACTTTCTAATGGTAATGTTCTTTAAAAATTGGTTCAAAGTAAAACTATCCAAAATATTGAAATAATGAGTGATGGTCGAGTTCCGTCGAGTTTTGTGAACTCTAACGTATTGATTGAATCTTCGTTGAGTCAAGCATTGACATGGGTTGTGTTCGTGAGGGTTTAAGCTTGATTTACTATCAGATATTCTGTATGTAGGTCTCGGGAACGCCTATCAAGCTCCTTAACCATTGTTTGTGTGTCTCAAAGCTGCATACGAGGTAAGATTTTGGATCTCCCTTGTGAGGCATAATCAAAATGTGTTTCAATTAAATGTGAATTGGTTAAATGAACTCTCAGGTCCTTTATTTGATGGGCTATGTTGGGAGGGTTCTTATGGGATTTATTGACGGGGAAACTTATGATGTGTGAGTTGAATGGGTGGGATTTGAGTTGTTGTCCCTTACCTTATATCAACATGTTAGTAGTTGATAGTAATATCATGTGTCCAGCTATCTTTATATCCAGTTGATGCGTGGCTAACGCGGGAGGGTATTAAAGGGGCATATTGGCTAAGAAAATATGTGAGTTGTCTTTGATATGCATGTGTGGGGTGGGTTTGCTAGTTTCCCATGTTATTGCCTCGACTCACCTTATGTTCAACAGTGGGTATTGAACTGTGACGAGAGGGTGATTGTGATTGCTTGATATGCATTGTATACTAGGGATTTGTTGTGTTATCCCACAAGCTGTGTTATTATGCTATATATTGACATTGACCGGGTAATTGCATGTCATTGAGTTGTGTTGATTGTTTTGGTTGCTTGTAGTGACACTAGTAACCATAGGATTGCCATGATCACTCGTGCACGTGATAGGGGCCCTGAAATGTGTATAGGTAACTGGTGTTGTTGCTAGCCTATAGAGATAGAGATTACTTGAGTATAAACTAAGTTGAGTAATAAGCTTATCCCATGGTGTCTATCGTTGGTAAGGCACTGTGATTGCTAAGAGTCCATGGGTATTCTAGACATAACCCAAGGTGGAGTATATGTGATTGAATAAGTGTGTAGGTTCGCTACCTATAACGTTGGATAAGCACTTATTCTGGGAATAGGTTATGCCTTTCGTGAACGACATCGATGTACCGCTTTATGCTTACACATCAAGTCGGATATGAGGCACCCAAATGGTCCATGTGAAACGACCAAACTCGAAAAGACCAAAACTTTTTTTTTATTTATTTATTTATAAAGCAGCGTCTCATACGCTGGCCTACCGGCGTCTCATACGCCGGCTCGAAAACAAACCTTTTGGCGTAAAGACCAGCGTAGCCCAGGAGCAAAACGTTTTACGCTAAAAACTCGAAATCAACACCACCGTATGATACGCCGGTGGGCGGCATATCATACGCCGGCACCTGCACAAGCCCAACACTTTTTAACCAAATCGATTTCAAACCATTTTCCGTAATTAATTCAAATGACCAATATTTTCGATACCTTTAAACACATCTTTTAACATAAAACATCATCTTTCATATAAACCAAACTAACGTTTACAACCTCTAGATTCAAACGGGTCAATTACCCACGCCTTCGCCCATTTTGCCATTTTACCAAATTTCGCTAAGACGCATACTTACTTTCCGTTTCTCGACATCAAATACCTTACTTGTTAAATATACAACCAAAGACCCATTTTAGACCAAAAAGAAATTCCATAATGTTTAGCCATTTAAAACGACCAAGTCATTTACATACAATTCTTTTGACCGCATTAACCAAACCACCAATTAAACATTTCATTACATTCATAAATTCAAAGACTTTGACACCAAACTCGTATACCCAAAATGACACAAAAGATACAAGTTTGCACCGAGCCAAAGTCCAAGGTTCACTATGCCTATAATACCAAAATATAGCCATTTCCTTTGTACACGGCTAAATACCTTCAAGATCTCTTTCACTACCACTTCACTTCACTTCAAGCTAATCAACTCAAACTCGGGAACCGCCTAAAAAGGTAAACATCTAAAACATTAAGCTAATGCTTAGTGAATTAACTCGCATACATATACACATACATTGGAGGGCAAAATGGTAAGGTGTCGATATAAAGCCTATGATACCGTCGTACCATCTCTTTATACCTCGT
>JAOXNX010000001.1:26660218-26673587 GCA_028566075.1 Solidago caesia
TAAAGTTCCAACTACTACTTCTTGTTTCTCAAAATAAAATACTAGGAACTTATAATGAGGATAAAACTACAAAAATATGTTATTTTATTACTTTTAAAATCTTGGGGTGTTCATTTTTCGGGTTTGTGTTGGCCCATGAATTGTATTTATTTCGGGTTTTTTTGAATTAATGTTGTGAGATTGATTAGTAACACCATTTAAAACATTTATGGTCAATTTGATTTGTCGGTTGACAATGTTTGAATTAAATAGGTCTTTTCCGCCTTATGTGGCCTATTATTAATAAAAAAATTGAAATCCAGAATTTTTAAAGTTAAGTATTACATATAACAAAGTAATTTGTTGTCTCTCAACATATATATTAATTAAATGAAACAATCTTATATTAATAAATAAAAAATTACATATTTTAATGGTAACTAATTAATATAAATTAATCTAAACCATAAATTTATCAAACCTTTCTAATATCACCCACACTGGCCACCTCACAAGTCAGGGGTCCAGCAACGCTACACACCGTCATTCCAACAACCGATCAAGAATTATAATATGATTTACCGCCGCACATCATGCAGACACGATTCTAGTTTTATAGAAAAAGGTTCAAACACCGACAATAATTTTGCAAAATAGGTATAGAAAATCAACATTTAGAAATTTTTAAGAAAAAAGAACCATTAAAAGCCATGTTCATACATTTAGGGATTTGGTTTTATAACTAAAAGAATCAGATCAGTAAGTGATACAAAAGTTGCATTAAAAAAACACCTGCAACTATGCAAGAAATCAGAAATCATTCCACTCGACCAAATACAAATTCCCTTATTACAACACAGTACACAACTACACGACTTTCCACAACTACAACACTACAGTTTTACCTTTTCCATGATCATGTCGGTATATTTTGCTATTGTACAAATACACTCTCTAAAAACGAGCTTATGAGCTTTATAGTTGTATTTAAACTAAACACATTCTTGTGGTCTCTTTTCATAGATAGACTGAGGGTTTCAAATATCCACACAAAGGTAGGAGATTATGGAACCTGCACGCCTTCGAGTCCTTTCACTAACCTTTGACTTTTCAATTAGAACCTTCTTGATATTGGTACATGTAGATATGACAGTGGCTACCCCTGCTGCGGTCACACCGGGACAATAGACCATGTGGCAGGATTCAAGATATTTGCATCTTTTAACAAGATGGGCTAGACCCACGTCTGTTATATCACGGCAATGCGATATTACTATATCCTTTAGTAAAGGACACCCTTCGCCTACCTCTGCCAATGCCATATCCTGCAAATTCTGTCCAGGGAAAAAATGTTTGTAATATTAGCGTCGTACAAAAAGCATATCTAAACTTTAATACATATACTATACTAGCTACAACCCTTCCGATTCTTTATTATCTTTTCCAAGTCAATTTAGATTTTAAAATACATATATGATAAAACCGACAAGTAGTTTCTGGTATGCTGGAGCCAGAGAAAGAAGGGAATGGAACTAAGCTGTTCATTTTGTCTCCATTGGCTGATTTTCATTACATAAGCAAGGAGTTTTTTTTGCCATTCAATCGTTAAATGGAATGAAAAATTACAATCACAATCAAATAACATATCCGTTTTGAAACATATCAAACCTATTAACTAAATTACTATTTCTTTTATCTCCAGATAACATGAAAAAAGAATTTAAATCTTATTTTAAGGTTTTGATGATCTTTATTATGTTTCATTGTGTATAATCAGATCAATATTAGTAAAAGACAAATAATTATTCATTGTTTTTATATATAAGAAAAATACTTAATAGAACTCATCCCATTCCTATAGGCCAACCAAACAAAGTAATGGAATGTAACATTCATTCCATAACCTTGTCGATTCCATTAACTCCTCTGTTCAATTCGTTTGTCATTTCATTCTAGCCAACCAAACAGGTCTTATGTGAATTAGGCGGAAACGGTAACTGGTCAACATATTTAATTTAGAAACACTTAGGGCGCGTTTAGTTAGGGAAAACACCCCTTGTTTTCCATTTTTGTTTTCCAAGAAAACATGGAAATTAGAAAACATCTTTTTATTGTTTTCCACATTTTCCATTTTCCAAATTTTAGAAACCTCAAATAGATTAGAACATGTTTTCTAATATGGAAAATGAAAATATCATTTTCTAATTTTGAACGCATTTTCAAAATTTTAATTTGTTTTCTAGAGATGGAAAACTCCTTCCATCTTCTAGAAAATTAGAAATGGTAAACTATAAAACATTTTCCACAACTAAACACGCCCTTAGTTATTCAAATACGATTATAAAAATTTGGCTGTTAAAACAATATTCTATTTAAAAATATATAAAATATAAAACATTTTAGCAAGTCTTAATCATTTATAATAACGATATAAACTTTTAACGTATTTTATTTTACACCAATGTTACCTGAAGAACGCTAACATCCAGATAAGTTAATTGAGGACAGCCTCTTGCAATCGCTGTTATTCCGATATCTCCTATTTGGTGACAGCCACTGACATTTAAATGCTGTAACAAGGGGCAACCATTACCAATAGCCACCAGAGCTTCATCCCCTACCCTGGTAATATAATTGCAAAATTAGTTGCATAAAGAACATTTGCATATCTAAATGTAAAATATGAGCATAGCAAACTAACATTAGAGCAATTGCCTAATCAAAGAAAAAGGAATCACAAACGAAATAGGACAGAGATATACAAAACCAAACAAGGTCATCTTGATTTACCGAACACATTGCAATATCAAAATTCCCTCTTAAAAGTTTTACAGTGAAATTAAAATTTCATTGTAGCTGTGCATGCTATACATAATCATGTATGAATAATATACTATTTCTACCAATACAATAACCTATTTTCCATATATATGGATAATATAAAACAAGCATGTATATCAACAATGCAACTATAATATGTATATGTTAACATCATCCTTCATTTTCCCATATATCAACATGTGGGATGAAAGTACTTGCGCATAACAATGAAACAAAAATTCTTACCTATCACAAAATCGAATGCTGAGATCTGTAAGGTATTTACAATTGTTACCAACAGCTATAATTCCCTCGCTCCCAACCTATGAATAATAAAAAAAACAGACAACTAAGTAATACGGTAATGTTAGCTCCGAAATATGACATAGGGTATATTGACACACATGACACGCATCAAGAACAAGTTCTCATGATAAAATAGAAAGAACGTCATATTTTTATAAAAAGCAAAATTGATTACATGTAAATATAAATACTTAAGAGAAAAATACCTCATAACATCTGCGTATGTGAAGTTTTTTCAAATTCTTGCAGCCAATAGCAATGCTGGATATGGCATCATCACCAATGACTGAGCAATCTACTAAATGAAGAGCTTGCAAGTACTTGCAACCTTTGCCAACTTCGGATAGGGCTTGATCACCTACTTTTTGACAGTATAATAATGCTAGCTCTGTAAGACGCCTGTAAATTTAGCATGTTAGCCTCATAGCATAAATAGTAAACAATCAAAAAATGACTAGACAACTCGCTATATAAAACCAGTGCTGGACTGCTGGCATGAACCCACACCCCAAGAAAACCAACTAAACTTCTTTTTACTTTCCCGGTTGCATCAATATTTGCTAGTTCTGGCAAGATGTGGGTTGGGTTATGAGTGTCAAGGCGAGATTGGATTGAGACATAGTTTGTAGTACATTTTGGAGCACGCAAGTTGGATAGTTGATAGATAGAATGATAGATAACTGAACTAGCCCAAGAACCAAAGGGCTTAGTTGGGTTTGAGCTAACACCTTTTGTCCACTTTTATAAATAACTAATGTGTTAATTGTGATTGCAAAACGAATATAACAATAAAATTTAACCTACTATAGAACAATTTTAATGGTTGTACACGTTAAAAAAGATTTTGAGTGACACTTCAACTCGGATGCGAATTTTACCCGCTTCACCCATTCTCCTTTTTAGCTGAAAAACTTTCATCTGACACATTTAGATCAAACACAACTCAGAAAATAACTATTATGGATAAGAAAGGGTAGAATTTTATATACTCCAACTATTAAAAATGAAGAGAGTTTAATTGCTTATTTTATAAACACTTTGTTATTTAAAACTTACATGCAAGACCTTCCGATGCTTTCCAGTCCATATGTGCTAATATTATGGCACCCATTTACTTCAAGACGTGCAAGGTCAGAACAACCAGCTGCCACAGCCTCTAATCCCTTGTCAGTCAGGAAATAGCAATCACTCAGTAACAGACTCTTCAATTTTTTACATCCGTTCCCAATGGCACAAAGGCTCCTGCATGTATCAATTCAACATCCATCAGAATATCAGATCATAATTTCAAAATTTTGCTTCACTTTGATTTCCATGATTCAGTGTATTTTCACTTTCACTTTGCTTGCATCTATCCTCTGTTTTTATCAGATCAGAATAAACTGAAACTAATAGTAAACTTTTTAATGTTTATGTTGATAATGACTTTTAGTTCCTTCAATTCCTTTTACAAAAGGGAAAATATATACAAAGTATATGTACTCCATTCAACTTCCAAATTAAAAAACATATTTCCATAACTACCGTTTTGGTTCTATACTTTTAAGAAAGCACGACTGGTACGGTGGTACCTTTGTTGTCCAGTTTGACTGGTATACAGGTAAAATGTGTATGACTATTTTCAGCTTAGTACATAGATGTGTAGATGACAAAAATCATTGACATAAAAGTTGGCCAATTGGCAGATCTAGTAACTGACACTATATCCCTCCCAAATAATTGGATTCACAGCTCAAATCCCTGACACAATTAATTGAAGGTCTTCAGAAGAGTCATGCACACAGAACATGCATTTAGTTAGGGCCATTATTGTCAGTTTACTATCTTCATCTTAGCCAAATATTTATATTCATGCAGATTCACACTTTTTATATTCCATATAGAAAACAAAATCACCCATCAAACTTTTTATTATCTTATTAAATCAAGTCATCTATCTTAACCCTAATGTTCATTTATTTAACATAGCCTTGATTTACTCAAAGATAGAGTTGTAAAAGAGCCAAGCTACTCGAGCTTGGCTTAAACGAGCCAATGTATGGTCAACTCGTTTAGCAAACGAGCCGATCTGAGTTCGAGCCTAATTTAGAGCTCGTTTAGTAAACGAGTTCGAGCTCGAGCTTCAAACACTAAACTCGCAAGCATAAACGAGCATTTTATTTACATGTGTACAAAGTAATACTCTATATAGTTACATATTAAATAAATATTAGATAGTATTATATATATTTATAATTGATATAACTCGAAACTTAATATTCTACATACTTTTATAATTGAACTTATCGAAAAACAATTATATATAAAAATTAAATAACTAAAAAATATAGTCATTTATAGCCGCTCGAACTCTCTAAAACTAAACGAGCCGAGCTATGACAATTAAGGTGAAACACAAGTCAGTTTCTCAAAAATCATTTTAAAAAAGTGTTGCATATAATACTGGATAACTTACCATAGAACGTTTGGATAAAGTATGAACATCTTAAGACTTAAGAAGTTAAAATTGCAGGCAAGTTGGTTTGAAAACAAACAATAAGAAAACAGGACATAATGAAAGATAAACTAACTTGTCTGAAAATCTCTGAAAACTATAAAGTGCCAACGACTCCAACAACACACAAAGGCTGCCAACAGCACTCAAAGCCTCGTCTGTTACCATAATGCATTGCAGATTCAGATTTTTGAGAAGAGGACATCCTTTTGCAACAGCAATTACTCCTTTGTTGCGTATATACTCCGAGTCCAGTGACAAAGTCTCAAGAGATCTGCAATGAGACCCTACAGCTTCTAATGAAACATCAGTTATTTTATCACAAGCAGCCACACCCAGTAATTTCAGGGTCTTCCCACATCCTATTGCTAACTCAACTAAACCAGTGTCAGTTAAACCTTCACAATATCGCAAATTCAATGCTTCAAGTTGTTTGCAACACTCGCCAACAGCACCGATACCTTGATCTCCAACATAGCAACCCTTTGGAAAGAAGTAAAATAGATATTTAATACCTCTAAAATATGTGTAAGTTTATATACCACAACTAAACATGAATACCAATATCATCAAATATAAAAAGTTAAGTTTTAAATAACTCTGGGATATGCCCACTTTCAACAAACAAGAATGCAACATTGCTCGATGCACACATTTTAAGATTAAAAGGCTTGACAAATTAACTATAACACATACAGCCTGTAATTTCAAAACTTAACAGACAATATAGGCCATAACATGTAACAACTATAAGCATTTCCATCTACAATCTAGAATTTATTCTCAATGCCAATTTAAGGCCAAATAGGCAATATAGAGCAACTGGTTAGGTAACTTCGGCTTTGGCAAAGGAAATAAATAAGACATAATAGATGTTATTTGCAAATAAAAGGAGAAGCAGCAAAACAAAACAAAACACATCAAAGAAAAGAGAAGAAAGAACATCAACAAAGATGACCCGGAGTTGCATTGTTCATCTCCACTATGAATTTATCTACCAGTGTATCTTATTGAACAATTCTTGATGACATGATTTATAAGCGTTTTATGTTGGGTTTCAATTTCAAGTTTTGATACTATGAAGCTATGTTCAGCTTTTGAATGAAGATAATGTGAGCTTGCAGCAATGTCAGGATTTAAGAAGCCGCTGTTCAAACCTACATGACCTCATGAGTCATGAAGAAATACAAAGGCGTGACAATAATAGACCCTACTAAAACCAATCCATGATTGACAATGAACAAGGGACAAATTATTTACCTGCAAATCCAAAGATTTTAAAGTTCCACATTTCTGAGCTACAAATCTAAGGCCAGCACTCGTTGCGTTAGAGCACCATATTAGGGTCAATTTCTCAAGTTTGGCAAATCCATCAGCCACAGCAGCCAAACCAGCATCCGATAGACAATATGATTCATATTTCTCTGCCAAAAAGCGAAGCCTGAGCCAAGCAGATTGTCTAGCATTGCGCCGTCTTTCCTGCATTTTGTAAAAAATCACTAAAAGTGACCAATGTACAGACTTTCCTCTGGGCTTCTATGAGAATTCCAATTTATGTAAGTACAGAAAAGGTTGTTAATCCTCTTCAATGACACAAGTTTGGGAAATAGAAAGTATATAATTGCAACTTGTTGACTCAATGGGACTAAACTTATGCTTATTCCCTTAAAAACTGAATCCTAAGCCAACATAGCATGTTTTATCAACTTTGGGCATATGTGAATGCTTACCCGTTTGTAAAGACCATATACAACATCATGAGCTTTTATAAGTTATTCCAAAAGAATGACAACAAGTTTTGCATATGGTTATTTTTAACCTTTTAAAGAGTACCTTAGTACAAAATCTAGAGAATTTGAACTTATGTCCCATGCACTCTTGATTTATGGAACTTTCACACAGACGATTAGCATAGATGAAATCTAATCAATGAGCAATTCATTATACTATGTCTCCACAGAGATATCTTAATAAATGTAAGTGTAGCACTGGTTCTTATTCATTTTCAAGTGCATATTACTGAGAATAACAGGAATATCTTATTCAATAAGCAATCACAACTAGGGGCCTAGATCTTTTTCTTACTGTAACATCCCGTTTTTCCTAATAACCTGAAACAAGGAGCTAAATCCAACTAGTATCTTCAGAAAACTGCAAACACCAAGGCCACATTTTGTTAGCAGTATTATGCAGAAAGACCAGATCTCCGATTCTATGTTACCAAATATATATACATATATAGACAAACCAACAAACACACACACACACACACACACACAGAGAAACTTGAAGTAACTTTCTATCCACTTTTCACATATCAAATTTGCACAAAAACGGTTCACAAAAGATGAGACCTACTTGATGAACGCCTCTTAGTACCCCCTCCGTCCTTACAGGCCAATCCCAATAAATGCTGGTATATAATTTTATTATACACCGTTGTTTAATAATGTAAACGTCGTAATTCATGGTGGCGAAATACGTCAACCGTTGAGCATTACAAAAAGGCAAAAAGCTATAAAACAAAGTCAGTAAAGTGAAGCGTCCTGCACAAATTGGTGATCTAAACCTGAACAACATTAAAGAAATTTTTTTTAAAAAAATAAATCTAAGGTACAGCTAAAACCATGGGTAAATCCTCCAAAGTGCACTGGCTCAGTGGCTCATACCGATCAACAGATTCCCGGCTAGGCATGAAAACGCATGGTAAGCTGAGCTGATATACATGATACAGCTTATTCAAATTCAGACTTATCTTAATGGTTTTATGATTTGTGCTGACTCCCTTGATTATTACAAACTCTCAATCGGTGTTTATTTGATTAATGATAGATCAAATAGTTCCTAAATTGATGTAGCGTTTACCCCAGTTTCTCAGCCACAAACTTATATCAACATATTAAAAAACTCAAAAAACAGTAGCCCGCTCAGCACCTAAACGTTAATTGTCTAATTTTGGAAGAACACACAATTATGAAAAACGCACATGGTAACAACATTCAAGGCAGTATAGAATAAATATATCACCAGTATCGTAACTATATATTTACCTGATTGGACAGAAATCAAACAGATTTTGCTCGAAATCCAAAAAACCAATTGATACTTATTATTCAACAATATTTCCCAACCAGACTACATATGACCTAGCTCAGAAAAATGACGTGGTGTTGCCAATTTCACTTCATATATTTATATTACTAGCTAATAGCTATATATAAAAATTTAAAGGAGCTGCTTGATTAATATTTTATTGTACTCCCTCCTTACCTAAAAGAAAATCCCAAATAATGTTAGTACATCGTAGCTTCTTATTCCTCTTCAAATGACTAACGTGGTGAATAGAAGGCATATTACTATACGCCCTTCCTATTAAAGTAAACCTCAAAATTCATGGTGATGCAAATACGTTGACCCTTCAGGATTACAAAATGCTGTAATGCAAAATCAGTATAAGGACGTCATCCCGCAAATTTCTTGTCAACCCGAAAACCAACAAAATTGTCTAAGATACGGCTTATTGCATTAGTGAATCCTTCCAAGTGCAACGGTCCATATCCTTCGTGTGATTCCAACAGTGCATGAAAAAGCACTATAAATCAACCTGACGTCCACGCTATAATATATCAAATTAAAACACATCTCAATAACACTACGATATCCGTAAATTCCCTTCATTTCTATACAGTCTCAACCGATATTTACTTCATCAAATGATGTATCTTCTAAAGTTCTAATCGACCACAATAAAACTCTCTTTTCACCAAAAAAAAAAGTTGCAAAATTTAAACAATTCCACTACTTTCTTGACCACAAAAACTTCATCAACACATTTATCCCACTCAACACCTAATAAAAATCTCCAATTCCCAGGAAAACAATCCATTTTACGAAACAAATAGCAATTGAGATAAGATAAGAAATGAAAGTTGACACTTGAAACCAATATCAGTCTTCAACTGATACAACATTATTCTAACTATACAAAATCTTCACAAACCAAATTCTTCAGAAATCTAAACAAATTTAAATCATTCCCCAACCACATAATCAAATCATAACATCAAAAACCACCCAATTCCTAAATGTGCCCTAATTTTATAAATTTCCTATCCCAATTCTCTCTCAATATATATACACAAATACATATATATAAAAAAAAATGAAGGAAAAAAGAATGGGAGCTTACAGCACCAAAGGGATGAGAGCCAGAGAGGCGTTCATCAATATAAAGATTAGTAACATTAACGAAACGATTCGCGAGAAGGTGAACGAGGGAATCGGGGCTACCGGAAGCACCGATACGGATAGTATCACGGCTAATACGTTCTAGGGTTAGCCAACGACGGCATACAAGTGAAGATGCATCTCTGCCTGATTTAGAATCTAACTTACGGAATATTTCTATTATTAATTCGTCTGGTAATATTAAATTTATCAAATCATGGCCTCTTCTCATTTCAATTGATATATACAGAGCGAGATATATTTCAATTGATATATACAGAGATATATATATATTTATATAGATAGATAGATGTATAGATATAGATTTGGGAGAAAGTGTGTGTGTGTGTATGTGTGTGTGGATCGGTGGGGGTTGAGTTTCAGAGAGTTTCAGCTGATAAAGTTGTGTTTACCGGTCCCACCTTGTGTTAGTCTTTTTCTTTTTCCTCTTTTATCTTTCAGAAACATATATAATGTTTTTAAAGCATTTTGGTCAGTGGACCACCAGCGTTAAAACAATCTCCTTAATTAAACTAACTAGGTTAGACTAATAAAATTCATAGTTATTAACTAATTAATCATTAATAAATAAAAATAATAATATTTAAAAATACATATACTTAAAAAAATTAAATTAAATAAACATGATACAATACAAACATTAATGATAATAACTTAAAATCTTAAATTATAAAACTTAATGAACCAATATACTTAAAAAAAAAAACCCAAGACGCTTTAAAATTGCTCGCAGGGTTACTTAAATATAACTTTAAGAAGCTGTATGAGAAAGAACAACTATTTACTTAAATATATTTACACTTTAAATAATAAAAATAAAAATAACTATAAACTATAAATTTATCTATCTATATTCCTTTATAAAACACAAAATCTCAAAAGATGATTTGATGAGATAAAAATGCTTCTTCTTTTCTATTGTCTTTACTCCTTCAAAATACTAAACTACCCTTATTATTTATTAACTAATTTAAATATCTCCATATTTTATACCTATAATACCCTTAATGAAATTATTTACAATATACATCCCTTAACCTTTAAAATAACTATTATTTACAACATACATCCCTCAACCCTTAAAATAACTACACTGTCCCTTTTACATATGTTATATTTACATTAATAACCATACCGCTACCGCCACCGTCGCCCCCACCCCCCATCGCCGTCACCACTCGTCGCCGCCATTACCACACCACCACCGCTACCACCACCATTGTTACCACCATCATCGCTGCATCGCGCGGATTTTCATCTAGTATAAAATAAAATGTTATATTAATATTAAAACAACCGTTTCATTAATAAAAACTAAAATATTACAATATATAGAAATTAAAAAATATTTATTACATTCACAAAAATAAAAATATTACAATACCTAAAAATTAAAAAATATTACATTGATTAAAAGTACTAATTATCGTCGTTAGATGGCTGAACGAATTGTTTGTACAGGTCCATCACTTGCGCTCGAGCTTTTTCGAGAAACCTTCGTTCACGCTAAGTAAGGTTTCCTGATTCCAAAATTGAAACACCGAACATCGTACGTTTTTTTCCTATTATATTTTTTTTGAACGAAGAACGGGCCCTAAGCAGTGGAGTTGCTCGCACAAGCTCATCACCAGGCCTGTTTATTATTCTTATGTTTATAAGCCGTCATCATCGTGCATTTGTTTAGAAAAAAGAATTTTTTTAATATTGCAAACTTATCAACAAACACAAAAAGTATCTTGAAGCTGATTATTTTATTTATAGCAGGCAAAAAGAGTATGAAAGTCATTGCTTTAAACTGAAACTATTATTATTGGAGTAATGATGTAAAATAACAATCTACTTTTTCAACGGTCACTTTTAATTATTCAACTTTTTTTTGTTTCACTTAGCCAACACATTTTTTAACTTGTATCATTTTAACCATCGGATAACTCGAATATTGAAAAGTATGATAAAATCTTGTTAAACTAAGTATGAATTCAATACTTTAGTTTTACCTTGTAAATCCATGATAATGATGTTCCGAATCTTGATAGTGCAAGTAGAATCCCAATGAAAGTCATTTTGAGAACTCACATCGTATTACCTCATAAGCTAAATCATGGCACATTATATCTAACCTACAAGATTTTTTCCGTCCATTTTGATATTCAAGATTTTGAACTAAAACTATAGGTGGCAAAATGGCCGGGTTGGATAACAGGTCAAGACGGGTCCAAATCAAATTGGGTTCGGGTCAAAACATGTAGCATTAAAACAAAACGGTTCGGGTCAAAAATGGGTCCAAGTGAAATTGAGTTCGAATCAAAATAGATCTTTTTAAATTTATCATATGACCTTAAAAGAAAAACCCATAAATAATTATCGTATAAAGTTTAATTTTTTCTTAAAAAAAAAGTAACAACACTATAAAATAAATAAGTTATCAGTAAATAAATAAATTAAAAACAATCTGATAAATAAACATAAAAGCACAATAATTTTAAAATAAGAAAATTGAATGAAGCTAGAAGAATTCCATGAGTTCTAAAATCACTCTCTCTTATTCCCTTTATAATTTTATATGCTTTTCCATTTCATTTGGAAATCGGATATAATTAATCAAACAGTGCTTTTAATGTTGCCCAATTACACTCGTAAGTATTAAAGATGATTTTAATTCACCCAGTTAGACCGTCCAAACTAACCCAAATTTTATTTAAAATTACCAATAATAAGTTGATGGGCCATTATTGCCGGGTCTAATCGAAACATACAAATGCAAAATAGTTGAAAAGAAACAAATAAAAAGTATGTTGTTTATTTAGATCATTACTCCTTTATTAGTTATATAGTTTTTTGAAAAAAATAAATAAAAATAACATCATATATGTTTCTTTGACATGATTTATTCTCTCATAATCTCAACCTTTGATCTATATCCCGTCATGTCATATGTTGATACCAAAATTTTAGGCGTGTGTTAATCTATCAAAGTTTAGTTACCATTTTTTTTTTTATTATCTTACAATTTAATATTCTAAATTTGATTTAGACATGTGTCAAATACATGAGATGTTTACGATATTTTCAAGATAAGATGAATTATTAAATATATATAACAAAAAACCTTGTAAATTTAAATATAAAAATATATGAAAAAACAAACTGGTAAATTCAAATATAAATAATGTAAGTAAAATCAATGTAAAAGAATAAAATATTGAAAACATATAATATGTAGTTCATATTGTTAATATACATTTTTTGTTGTCCTAACCAACTATTAATCAATCAAAAGAATTGATTTAATGACATTGATATGTGCTTATGTCATAACTAATTATTAAAATTCTTATCAAAATCTCATATAAATGTAGATATGAAATATAAATCATCGAATATCTTTATTTTACTTATTATTCGTGTATATATATGTTTTGGGCAAAAATTACTCAAGATAATTAACTAAGAAGACTCGAAATAATTGAGTGACCAATACTTTCGTTCGCGGGGTAGGTGCTAACTGTTTTCAAGATATTG
>JAOXNX010000001.1:26675436-26689361 GCA_028566075.1 Solidago caesia
CAGGTTCGCCGGCATAAAAACCCCGGGAGGAAACAATCGTTCCTGCCTAATTTTATTAATGAAAAATAAAGTTACAAGCTAAAGAGCACTTCGATCGAAAGCTAAGTGTTTAGTGAATGTAAACAAGTGTGGTTAAGCAAGTGATAGTGAATTGTGTGAACGTAAGATGATGTCCTATGTTCGATCAAAGCCTCGTATTTATAGTGTAAAAACTAACTAGGAGTGTCTAACTATTAACCCGAAATATCCGGGATCTTCCGAGTTGTTTGTTGAACGTGGCTTGACTTGGTGAAGTGAACGTTGAGTCTTTTTCAACATGTGTTGATCGATGCTTGAGTCAATGTTGAATCCGATATAATAGCTCAGACTTTGTTTGACTTTGCTTGAGGGACGTTGAGGCCTTAAACTTCGGCATTGAAATATTCTTTCTTGAAGCTTAAGTTCTTCATAAATCCGATTATTAAGCATAGACTTGGTCTTTGAAGATTGCTCACTCTTTTAACATGCGTTGAATATAATCTTTAATGGTCTCTCGTCATCTGAATTATGTTGATACAAAGAAATATCTTGACTTTTATCTCAAGATCCTGCAATAAATATCTTATAAAAAGCAACCGAAGATATTAGCGTATGCATAAAATAATATCTTCCGAGATAATTGCTCTGAATATCTTGTGGCTGTGGATCCTGAAATAAAAATATTAGCAACAGAGTTTAATTCGTTCAAAATCCTTATTGTGAAATTTCACCCCAAACAATATATACACGGGAAAATTAATAATAAAATTATCAAAATATTTTATGATGTTAGGTATAAATTAAATATGACATAAGCAAACTTTAATTTGATGAAGTAAAGACTTTTTATTAATCAATAAGTGATTAGATTAATTTTTTTTTAACATATACATAAAGACGGTAACAAAAAAAGAGAGTCAATAAATGGTACAAAAATAATGGTTTGGCATGTCATTATAAGAAATAAAACTTTAAATTAGCTCTCATTATATTTGGGTTTGCTCATTACCATTTTTCTAGTCTCACTGCATCATCATCATCAGGTGATTTTCATTATTTCCCATTTGATTGATCAAACGATGTCGTTTTCATTCTTCAAAAGGCCAAAAACCACACAAGAACTCGCTAAAGCAATCAAAGATAGTCTCATGTGCCTTGATTCCAAAACTGTCCTTGAGGTTAAATCACTCGAAAAGGTTTGTTTTTTTTTTCTTTCTTTTTATATAATTTTTTTATACCATTTTTGGCTTATTTATTGTTTTGGTGAATTGGGTTTTACTTGTATGTAATTTTTAGAATATATAAACATGAAAAGTTGAGATCTTGGTTGAAATTTAGTAAAAAGTTTGGAATTTTAACTCACATTACTATTAGTAATAGTTTTAAATTGCTAATGGGAAAATGGGTCATGTATGTATGCATCTGTTTTTTATAAAGTGTGTTATAAAAGTTAGTATGTGAAATTGATAAGTTAGCACTAGATAATGGGTTGTAGTAGGTACAAGGACAAATTTAATAGTAGGAATTAATAGATACAATGACAAATAAAAGACATCATCTCGTACAAAGAGCGGGACTCTCGTGGAATAGGAGTAGCGGTCTGATATTGTGAATCGAAAATGTGTTTATCTGAACATTAAGTTTTGGTTCTTGAGTTTTCAATGCATAATGGATTTCTATAGTTAAACAAGCCTTTGTCTTTGTAGTTTACAAAGGGAACCATTTATTTATAGACGGAGGGGGTACGGTAAGATCTTTGTATAATTAGACTAATATATGGATATATCTGTGCATACAGGCGTTAGAAGAAGTTGAGAAGAATTTTGGTGCAATGAAAGTTATTCTTTTAGGCGATGGGGAGGTTGAACCGAACACAGATCAAATTTTACAATTGACAATAGAAATATGTAAAGAGGATGTAATTGGTCTTTTCTTTCATAAACTATCTATACTTGGATGGGAGGTGAGCAATAATGGTCTAGCTTCATTTCTTATTTATTTAACTACTATATATGTTTACATATTACATATAATGATAATTGTGCTTTTGATGCAGACGAGAAAAGATTTAGTCCAATGCTGGTCCATCTTGTTGAAGCAAAAAGTTGGATCAACTCATTGTTGTGTGCAATTTTTGGAGAACCATTCAGATTTGTTAGACTTCTTGGTGTCGTGGTATGATGATTTGATGTTTGATGTTTGATTTGCTGTTTTTTTTATATTACTAGGATATTTGTTGTGCATGCATTCTTCCTTCTAAGATATGTCCTTTTATGTTTATTTGTCATGATCACACTTCCACAGTGTTTTATTAAATACCGTGTTATATGTGTGTGGTGTAAGAAGCTCACTATTCGGATATTAAACAGTTACGATAATAAGGAGATCTCCTTAAATTGTGGAAACATGCTGAGGGAATGCATCAAGTACCCGACTCTTGCGAAGTAAGACTTTTATGCTTTCATATCCGATTAATTATTTTGCAGATATGTTAACTTATTAATTCTTGATGTGTCAGTTAAAAGGGTATGTAAGCTTATATAAGATTGCTTAGTAATGGTTAGATATAAGGGAACTGCTAGATTATTTTGATCATTTTAGCATGGCTACCAAACTACGCATAGTACAATGTGATCCACTCAAAACTACTATAAGTTCAATAAATGGATTAAAGCTAGTTTTGAATCCTCGTAACGGGCGTTTGTAAGTGCAATTCTTTGGATGTATGATGGGGGTCATTAGGTGTTGATTATATCCTAAAACTGTTGAGTAATATATATTAGGTGAAAATGATTCAAATATGCGAAGAGCAATCTCATTTTGAAAGTAGAGATGAATAATCACAAATTGCTGCTCATAACTGAAGTAAATGTTACTTGTATTACATACACATAGAAGTGTCATTGTATGTTTTAATTTTATAGGATTGATGGCTCTTGGTATCCATCTATCAAAGTATCAAGTGCACCAGTAATCCTCTCAGACTAATATCCTTGCCACATAACTAGCAGCAATGCGCCTAATGGTTACAAATGAAGATCTTAGGACCGTCTCTATTAAAGTTGAATTTGAGGCTCTTTGATGGCTTACATTTTAGAGAAACTCCAAACAAAGGACACATATTTAGGAATTAGAATCGTGGCTTCGACTTGTGTTCATTTATGATAATATAGAAAATACTGAAACAAATCATACACAACCTCGGTTTCCTTTCAGGGTTATCTTACTCAGTGTAGCCAATCATGTCTTCATATAACGTTGAAATCTTTGTTAAGGGCCTGCTTTGAATTTTCTCGATTGTTGTTGAGTGTCGCAAGATGCTTGTTTTGCAAGATCTAATTGATTTCGAGTGGTGGCTGCAACATAACAATATAGAATGCACAAAAAGGAGTGTAGTAGCCATATCCCTTTAGGGGAATATGGTTGGGGTTTTGCGTTTCTCCTAGAACGTGGTCGTCTGAGTGAATATTATGCATATATATGTCCTAGTCCCTAATTTTAGCTCCAAGTTTGCAGATTCCTTGTCAGTGTCGTCAAAGGTAATTTTTCCACTCGGGCAACTTCTGCTTTAAAAAATGTAACCCCAACTTCAACTTTGTTGTCGATATGAATTCAAGTTAAATATGCCAAAAATCAAATTATAAAGTTGAGATAATCTTAGATTTCTATAACATCTTAAATCAACTCAAAAGATGCTCAAATGATATCCATCATGTATCAAAAATCACTATTCCCCTCACTCACATAAATAGCAACTATGCTTTAAAAAAAATAGAGATGAAGATCCTAGGGCTCAGATAATAAATGGAATGAAGTTTAAATTTTTCTATGGAAGTGAATTTTAAAAAATCGTTTGCTCACAAAATCTTTAGTTCCATGTAGTTTACTTGCTGACATTCATTTTGTGACATTATAAGATAAAGAAAACTATGTTCACTAAATATTAGTTTATTTTCAGCTGAAAGTATGACATTGGTTATAAAAAATGTTGTTTCAGATATATATTGGAGTCTCCAAGCTTTGAGCTTTTTTTCAAGTACGTGGAGCTGGCTAACTTTGATGTTGCTTCAGATGCATTTTCCACCTTCAAGGTCAGATCTTTGAGTCAAGTTTGTTGAAATGTCGGGCAAAAAGGCATGTACAACCTAACATATATGCTGTCTCTAACATATTATTATACAAATTCTAATCAGGATCTGCTTACCAAACATCCAGATGCTGTAGCCGAATTCTTAAAATCTCATTATGACGAGGTTTGCTTCTTTCTTTTTGGGTCTGAACACCAAGTAGAGATTATCACCTTTTAATTTGAAATATGGTGATTTTTTGATGAATAGTTAGATAATTTAAAACTAACGGTTTAAAATTTAACTTCTTGAGAATATTATAAGATTAATATCAACCCATCAATACAAACACTTGTTACTATGAACCAATATTTTCAAAGATGAAAACTTTGGACCTGAGAATCTCAATCATCTTTTTTATTTGAAAGGCTATGTATTATTAACAGCAAGTACAAGTATGGGAAAAGTCTTGGAGGAGGAGAGCAAGACCACACACAAAGATTACAATGAGGCAAATAAGAAAATAATGAAAAAAAGATACAATAGTTAAGGAGGTTTCATAGTGGTGTTCAAACATAAACTCATTGGATCTTTGACCCATCCCTATCAATGGAGTTTGGAGTTCTTGTTTCTGTATCTGATTCACTATAATGAGACCCTCTGTATAAATGGGAAAACATCTTCATTTAGAAGGTCTTGTATGTGATCCTCTTAGTGCACCACTTTATCACGCTATCTCCATATCGCCCACAAAGTGGTAAGCATAACACCATGCAAAACCTTCTCCACCGTTTTGTGAGTTGCGGTGATGACCCCTCCGTTAGTGATTTCTGAAACAGACCCGAGAGTCAGAGAGCCAAGATTCCACCAGGCACAAACCTTTCGCCACACCAACGCTGATTTATGGCATTTGATCATAAAATGTGTGATATCCTCCTCCACCGAATTGCAAAGAGGGCAGAAAACATCAGACAATCTCAAACCCATCCCACACCCCTGTTGCACAAATTGACTCCCGTTGGAAGACCATTAAGGGAGGCACGCCAAGCACACACCTTCACTTTAATGGGGACTAAAGAGTTCCAAATATGATGTTCGTTCTTGATCAGATCCGGTAGTAACCTGTGTTGGATCATAGAGGAGAGGTCTCTGACCGGGAATATTCCGCTTGCACTTAACGCCCATTTCCAATCGTCCCTTTTCCCTGGAGTTCACCAATAATAGATAAAAGAGAGGTTAGTTCGTTGGAGCCCCACCCACGAGGAGGACAACGCCATTCCCATTTTCCCACCCGTGACCCATTTTCGATGGGCCATTTCTCATTAACTTTACACATTTTATTTGGCTCGAGAGCATATAGGCAAGGGAAGAGCTCCATTAACCGATTACCCGCTACCAATTATCAGCCCAGAAACTAGTATCCTCGCCATTACGGACGGATTTCAGAAAGGAATTTGAAAAAGGGATACCAAGGCTTTCAATTTCACTGTCATTTTTTATAATATCCCCCATACCCTTTTCCTAATAGCAACATGAGATACGTGACTTAGACCACCCATTTCTCCATGTAACTCATATACCAGTTTCCTCCAAAGAGCATCCTTCTCAGTAAGGAACCTCCATCTCCATGTACCAAGCAAACTCATGTTTTTGCTTTTTAGACAACCAATGCCCCATCCACCGCTTTTTTTTTTATCCAACAACATGTTTTTCCATTTTAACCAAACAATCTTTCTATCCCCATCTTTTACAATCCAAAAGAATCTACAACGTATAGATTCCAACAGCTTAATGATGTGCCTAGGAGCTCTGAATAAAGACATAAAATAAAGAGGAAGACTACCTAGTACCGATTTGAGTACCAATTTGACTAGCGTTGGTCTTCCACCGCTTCAGAAAAAAATCCGCTATCTCTTTCCACCCATCAATGTGTCCCATTTTCCTCCCGACCGGTAGCCCCAAGTAACAAAAAGGCAATATACCATGTGAGCAATTTAAAGAATGAGCAACACTTTGAACAATTTGTGTATCAACCCCAACCCCGAATAAGCTACTTTTTGCTAGATTTATTTTAAGACCTGAGGCGAGTACAAAACAAGATAAGCTGTCAATAAGAACTCTAGCATTAGAAAGGGACCACTTACCAAAGAAAAGTAATTGTCAGCGTATGGGAGGAGAGATATATTTGCACCATCATCCCTAAGAGAACCTCAATCATCTTATTCTTAAAGATTTCAAGAACAAAATCAGCTTAATATGATTTTTCCATTCAGATGTAAAACAACAACATATATGTGCATTATCATAATCATATGTAATTTGGTTTTGTTAATCTGCTCTAGAACATTCCTAAATACTTTTTTTTTTAATCCTATTTTAGATTTTTGACAAAAATTTTCTTAAATGCCAAGACAGATATGGCAATTTTCATGAGATAGTGGAAGTAATAACAGAAAATATGAGAAATAAAGACATGGATTAAAGAAGCATGGTAAAACGAAAGTGATGGACGCAATAAAAACCGACAAAATAGAAGGAAAAAAAGATGATGTTATATTGACTCATAATCAGGGTTTTATCATAAGTGAACTAGTTCACTAAATAACCGTGTCGTTGAATATGATTTTTTCATGATACAATCACTGTAACATTATTGTGTTGCACTCCATAACAGGTATTACGAAAGTATGTTTCACCATGTATTGTATATAAAATTTTACTTGAATAAAAAGTTAAGGGTATATGTATTCGTTCATTTTTTTATGATCATAGGTAAATGCGAAATGCCACATTGATCCTGTAGCTGATTTTATTTTTAACATCATTTCAGTTCTTTGAGCATTATGAGAAACTTTTAACCTCTACTAACTATGTAACGAGAAGACAATCTCTGAAGGTTAGTTGTCCAATTGTGTTAAAGTTTTTCTTTTATGTTTATGTGGTTGGTGAAACAAATTAATTAATAGATGTTTGTGGACGATAGCTTCTATCTGAATTCCTTTTGGAGCCTCCAAGCTCCCAAACAATGAAACGATACATTGCGGAGGTCCAGCACTTCAAAGTCATGATGACATTGCTAACGGTAATTGAATACTTCTCCTGGTTTATTATAAATGTTCTTGCTGCTGTAATAGTTGCATACAACATGGTAGTGTCATAGTGATTAGTTAGTGTTTTATTCACCTTATGACTAGTTACATTCATGTTAGAAGTTTCCTATAAGAGTCAGAGAGGGACACATATACATACACAAATATTGTACACATATGCATTCACACACCAGCACATATACATATACGCACGTCTATATATACATTACATATGCACCATCTTTTCCAGTCACTATTAGTTAGGTCGAAGATTATTTAGCTAAACGATTTTTTTAAACTTTGAAGTCCAGTTTGGACAAACATTCCCTGTCTAGTGCAATTGGATTTATTCAACTTAAATGACATTATAACAAAAGGGTACATTAACTCCAAAACATTGTATTCATTCCTATATTCTATCGGAATGTCGGCCTGAATGCAGTGAATTCAAACCGATCATGTTGGTCCATCAACATCATGGACCCTAAGTTAAGAGTATTAAAGTGAATTGTAACAAAGTAATGATATAGAGCAGTGATGTAGTAGTAAATATTACTAGTATGGTGCAACTGAAAAATAGTGATATCAATCATGAAATCAAACAATTACTTGCAAAATCTTTTGACTCAGATTTGTGTGCTTCACACACAAGTTATATCAACTATAGAAATTTCTAAATCTTCTATCCTAATTAAAGAGAATACCTAAATTAAAATAATTTTAAAAATATGTGACGTGGCAAGCTAGCATTCTTTCCAAAGCCAAGTCAGTCTAAAGTGAATTTTTTATCCCCATCTTATTTTGTTGATCTTCTTTTAGATTTCCCATAGAAGATTTATTCAATTTTATGGTTTTATCTTTTTTTTTTGTATTTCGGTAGGTTTTTGTCTTCACTTATAACTAACAGGTGCTAATAATATTTCTCCTATTGTCATATTTTGATATGAATTTCTTTTTGTTCATAGTAATTCTTAGTTTTGTTGGGTTAAAGTTATTCAATCAAGTATCTTAAGGGTTTTCTGGGTTTTTTCTTTTGAAAAAGGGGAAAAATTACCCCAAAAGATAAATCATATCAGTTACCTGGTTGTGGGTTAGGGTTTTCTGTGTTCGAGCTCATTAGTTTGGGTTTTTTTTCCTTCTTTTAGAATATTTGGTTTGTTTAGATTTTAGAATTGTTGTTTATGTGGTGTTTTGTGATGGTGCATAGTAAGTGTTGTTATTTGAAGAGGGCATGGGAAGAGGTGTTTGATAATGCCAAATTTGAGAAATTGATATCTACACTGTTTGATGACTACACATCACCTGCAGGAAAAAACAATTCAAGGATTTTCTTTCATGATTAGGAATTTTGAGCTCGGTTAATGTTAGTACTGCCATGGGCAAGCAAAAAAAGTTAATTTGTGTTCTTCAACGCCTCTTCTGTAAATATTATATGATCAAACAGTCGCTTTAGCTATTATATGATCAAACACTAGAAGCCACTCTTACGATTGTGATTGTGTTTTTTCTAGGTTAGTCACTTATTATTAGTTCTGACTATAAGAACCTACTTATCGCGATTGAATCAGTCCTACCCACAAATGACCTTTTGTTACAATGGGTCTGATGTTTAGAATATGTATGTTCCTATAATTTATGTTTCTTAAATATGACGACTTAAAAAGTATGTTTCGTAGCAAGCCCATATCTGAAATGTTAGCCTGTTTGAAAGTTAGGATGTGCAACTATGGTTTAAGTTCTTCATATGTGATCAAGCTCCTAGAACCCCATCTAATGTAGTGCTCCCATCTAAAAAGAGTTAGGATCTCATTGGTTCTATTTCAATCGCACAATTACACCACTTCAATACATCTCAAAACATAATGTTTCTTTCAAAGCTTACGGAATTCATTGTACTCCTCGGGATGGACCTAAGACAACTGTTAGCATAACCCATTATCAACATGCACAATACTATCAAATTGTATTGTGAAAATTCTCGAGGACCCAATGATGCTGCCGGGAATCATTTGAAACAGAAAGATGTTGATCATAATTGTTGAACCAAGTATGATACCAAGGAGGGTTCAATATTGGACAACTTAAGACATACTAGATTGGTACTTCTCAGGGCCCAAAAATGTATGCATGTTATATTTTCGAACCTTTTTATGTTTCTGTTTACTAGGCTTAAGGATATATGTTATTTTCATATGAATATGAATATAGTCGTCTTTTTTGTCATATGCTTAAACTACAGATGAACACTATGGTAGTCATCATCCATCTTTTTCTATCAAATTGACTTTGGTTGTTGATGTAGTTTGTGTTTTGGATATGGAACTACGTATTGCATTTCATATTTATAACTTATCTTACCATGGTTTAGCTTCACATTTTGTCTACTTATGATAATAGCAATGCAAATAAGTATAAGTAATATCAAATATTAAATTTATAATTATAATCTCTTAATCATGCCTGGGTAGTCACCCCGGTTGATTAGCAAGTAACACAATATAGCGATACTGACGCAAACACCGTGCATCTAACAATCCCTACCGTTATCTTCAATCAAACTTATTAACTTAGTTTTGATAAAAAGATATAAAGTCTGTTCACTAGAGTACTATCAATAAGTTTGCTATGTCCTTCGCTAGATCAATCCTTTTATCAATTATCAATTTATCATCGATAACTATTAGTCTCCCTACAGCTCATGAATTGTTTTTGTTGTTTGGTGGTGTGACTGGTGTCCTGTACCGTGATCTGCTAGTTGACTTGTCTTTCATGACATATTAATTGAGAGCTAAAAGAAGCAGCCACAAACAACTAGTTCTGAACTTCTGATATAATGAATACCAAAATCTTAAATGAACTACATATATATTTCATAGCAATTTCCTCCAAACTTGTATTGTTGACAAGTTCATGGTCTCTGTTATTGTTTCTTACAGGATTCAAGCAAAAACATCCAGATGTCTGCATTCCACATATTTAAGGTAAAAACTGTTTCTCCATAGATTACACTGTTTAACTCAGTTAGGGGGTCATATTTTGATGTCTTATGATCTTTTACCTGCAGATATTTGTCGCTAATCCTCATAAGCCTCGAGAAATAAAAGTCATATTAGCAAAGAACCATGAAAGATTGCTGGAATTGCTAAACAATCTATCTGCCGGAAAAGGTGCATTAGTTTAATATATGTTTACTTTACATAGAGCCTTTCAAGTCCTTTGGGTTTTATTCCGATGTTCCAAATGGTCATCATTTCTTAAAACATATGTTTCAGGTGGAGACGACGATCAATTTGACGAGGAAAAAGAAATGATTATTAAAGAAATAGAAAGAGTAGCTCAGCTCTCAAATCTTGATTCTTAGGTAATATGCCCTTTGTGTTTCATTTATTCATGTGAAGATCACAACCCTAGCTCTGATACTGTTGTGTGGCGAACACTAATATTCGAAATGGGAAGGTGGGTGGGTCAGGCAAGTTGGGAAACTGGTCATAACAGTTTTGGGGGAAAACCAGTTAATTTCAGCATGGGTTGAAACAGGTTAGGTTGGGTTGGGTTGACCTGTAAACACTTTTTTATTCCTTTATTAAATCATTAATCATGATTACAAGAAAACTATTACTATAACAATCTAGGTCTTTGAATAAAACTATTTAAAGGATTGTATGCATAAAAAATTAAAATTCTAGGCGATTTTCAACCAGTTTGACCTGTTCTCCTTTTAGCCAAGTCCTTAGCCTAGTGGTTAGGGATATGCAACACTAGAGCAGAGTTGAGGGGTTTAAATCCTGGTCTCGTGTCCCTTTAACCATAGTGTTACACTCTATCATGTGGGCCTTGGGACGGTCCGTGGGGGACCGATAATGGGTCACTTCTCCATTAATCTGGCCCGTATGGATAAAACACAACCAAATCGACTCATTCAAAAAGTAAATGGGTCAAAATCACCACCCCTGCTTAATACGGACCCTTGAATAGTTGAAATCCCATTTCCAAGATATTGAAAACTTTTTTTTACAACCATTTTATAAGCGTCTTGTAAAGTTTGTTAGTAACCAATTTGTTTATAAACCAAGGCAGGTGTAATTATTGTCCATTAGATGTTCAATAAATCTTTGACCTCAATCAAGTTAGCCCGACTTAACCAGTTTAGTCGTGATTTGACCAAAATGCTGTTGCCAATTCGAATGGTTACATGAAAGTGAAGTTGCAGTCAATGATAATCAAGTTTTGACCTTTATGTAACTTGTGTTTGCAGATACAGAACCAGCATTCAACTATCTTCGGTCAAAATAGTAGCCAACAGCTGCCTTCGGTTCCTAACCCGATTATGTGTATCAAATATAAGCCAAGTAATCTCTGGCTAGCTGGACATCATCTGTTTAAGTTCAGCTTGCTACAATCTATTGTTTGAGAATTAAATCTTACAACTGGTTTCTGATTTATATGTAATATCAAATGTATGTAGCGATGTTGCGTTGCCTTTATATATGTTATAGTTTTTTCTTGTAAACATGTCTTGGCGAAGCATTATACTTGTCATTTTCTTTTTGTGGCCATCAACCGACATCGAATCACATTAAATAGTTGTACTGCCATTTTCTTGCTGGGCGATGCTAAACGTAGCAGGTAACAACATAGTCATCGGCTGCTTATGTAATTCAATGTGTTGCCGGGTTTTGACTTTGATAGAGGTTGATTTACGTTTTCATTTAAAGTATCAGTAAACCTCTTAGGTTAGAATTGTCTTTCCAAAGGCTAGTTGCATAAAGCCATAAAGATTCAGATTCATATATAATAATATACATACATGTAGGATGTAGGAATAGGAATAGGAATAGGTAATACATATCATGAAAATAATGAGAGTAAAAAGATCAAAGAGTATCTCCAATTGATATTAAAATTTAAGTCTAAATTGAGTGTAAAATGAAATTATTTAAAAATATGCTTATTTCAAAGAAGAATTGCTCGCTAAAATCTTTACACTAAATTTTTTATTGATAAAAATGCATAAACGAGATGTCATTTCATTCATCTAAAGTCAATATTAAGAATATGTTGTCACGATGCATAAATTAACAACAAGCAACGTCATCAACTTTATATATATAAATGAACCTCTAATTTATCATACAAGTGCATTTCGAAGTTCAATATGTTTATGTCGAGCAACACACTTTTGAAATCTTGTCGAATTGTCTCCACTTATACTAACTTTCTCCTTCACTTCCATTCTCATGATCATCCTCAACGATATAATCCAAAGTATATATTTTTGTTGTGCTGGATGAAACTATAGTATCTTCGGAAATATGATCAAAATATCATATTTAACAATAATTTCTTGCTAGTTAATATTTAAGTATTGAGAAATTAGCCATTTTTCTCTTCATTTGAACAAGATACTTTTTTATAAATTGATACTAAACAAACGATAATGACCATGATAATGATATAATATGTCAAAATGATAGAAATAATAACCATATTGACTAAAAGTTCAGATTATAAAAATGAAAATGAAGTGATAGTGAAAGGACCACAAATGTAATTCATTAAAAACCCCCATTCAGAAACCTGCTAAGATCGTCCATAACACACTTGGTGGTGTCGACGTTAAGCCTCTTTCATGTCGAGCCCACTAGTGCGAAAGGTTACGATTTCGGTGTTAATTCCGGCGTGAATGGTAGGATGCAAACTAGTTCACGTTGAAGTTTCATTTTTTGTATATCTTTTTCCCTACGGCTAAAAGATGTAAAATTATTTATTTATTTTTGTCAAAAATCATTCAACACCACCCGACGAGAAACCAACATACCTCAAAAGCATCAAAGAAAGTGCAAGAAAAGATATTGAACGAGCATTTGGTGTGCTTCAAGGTAAATGACAAATAGTCTAGAACCCGACAAGAGCTTGTACCATAAACAAGCTTACACAAATCATGTAAGCTTGCGTCATATTGCATAATATGAATGTCAATCAAAATGAATATGCAATAAGTACATCCTAGCCATATTATGAACATCCAAACAACCTTCAAGGTCGTACATTTGAGCAAATCAGTTTAGCATGTATTCATAATAGCCAAAGAGTACGATAAAGAGATACACACCACGACCTTCGACAGGATCTTACGGAATACGTTTGGAACCAACGTAATAATGATTAGATTACTCGTCTTGTTTTTTAGATTATTTATTTCTTTTTCAAAGCTTTTTTTTAATTAATGTAATGTTTTTTACTTTAATTAATGTATTTGTATATTGATTTTTATTAGGTATTTGTATTTTTATAAATGACATGTGTTTTTTACATAATGAAATGGTTTTTTAATTTAATATTAAGGGTAAATTACACAAATGGTACCTGACGTTTGTTCAAAATGACACTGGCAGTACCCCGTAAATAAAAATTACCCGAGACATACCCAACTTTTTCAAATATACACGCTGACCATACCATTTTGAATGGAGGCTAACGGAGCGTTAAATATTCTTACATATTTGGTCCCCTCTTCCTTTTACCCTTAATAGTTGCCCCCTAAATCTTACATATTTGATCACCTCTTCCTTTTACCATAACACATTTTCTTTATATTACACGAAAATCTATATTACGTATCAAACTTTCATGTTTCAACTTTTACTATTTGTCTATTTGATGTACGGGCCAAATACCCCGACCATGGAATGATCTGTAACCCGACCACCCCCCTTTAGGAGCGACGGTCGCTCCTAAAGGGTCCGACCCA
>JAOXNX010000001.1:26763117-26784624 GCA_028566075.1 Solidago caesia
CAGTCGTACAATATACATTGAGCCAGAGTTACATACCAGAATGCCATCACAATCACATACAATCCCACACAATCACATAACACATAAAGTACATAAGAACAAAAGAACGTCCTGCCCTGGGCTAGTACTATCGCACTCATCGTAGTACCAATGAACATTCCCAAACTGCAGGTAGACTTGGTACCAAGTAATGAACAAGAACAGTAACTCTACAAGAACGGCTCATTATCAAGTGTATATATCGTTTGTACGAAAAGTTAACAGAAATAAATAAATCTGTTAGAAAATCTTTTGTATGCTTTTCACCCCAAAACACTTTAGAAATAGGGGCTACGAAACTCACCTGAAAACGTTGAGCAAATATGAGCAAGTACAAGATCCTGAACAGTCAACACCCGCACACACAATCAACCAAACCACTGAAACACAATCCAACAATAAGTACTCGCGTAAGAACTAATGATCGAATCTAAACTAGGGTCCTTAGAAATGCCATTGAATTCGTGTTTAATCATACATTTCGTACATTTAAAGTTTTATCAGAAAGTCTCTTTAATCACATAATGTGTTGCTTTTAAACTTTAAGTCATGACATTAAGTCCATTAAGTCTTGGTAAATCAAGTTTAGTCTTTCAAAATGTTTATTCATTCATTAAGTCTTTTAGTCTCTCGAGAGCAATTTAAATCGATAGGGAACGAACAACGGACACCAAAAACACTCGAAAAGTCAAATTTCAAGTCAAATGCGCGTTGGCTTTGGTCGACTGCGCGTTGACCAGTCAACCGCGCGTTGACTTTGACCCTAAGTGCGCCCTTATCAATCTTTTTACTTAAAACGTTTCATTTTCGTTAAAAATCATTACGTAACGATAGGGTAAAACTTAAGAAATATTAGGAAACGGTTTACACTTGAAAAAGACTCGATTTGGGACTCGAAAACACAAGTGCGTGTACACTTAAAATTAACCACGCACGCACTTAAGGCTGGACAATTTTTGCGTTTCATCCTCACACGCAATTGGCATTTTGAAACTTTAAACCAATTGTTAATTGTCTAGAACTGAAAAGGAACGTTAATCTATAGCTATGGGACACGTTTGACTCAATTTACATACAAACTAATTCAATTTTGATGGCAAAAATCCAAGTGCGCCCCATCTTCACTAACTGCGCACTATCTTAAAAATTGACACTCTTTAGACTTCAATTTAATTAATTTATTTTGGTGTAAAACTAGAATGAAACGGTGATGCCTTGGTCATAGGACACGTACAAAGAAGTTTATAACCAGCAAATTTCCATTTTGATGACAACAAATGAAATGTTTCTTCCACATCCATGTGTACACGAGCTTGGCTTTCTAATTGCAAAATTTGATATGAAGCCTTTAATTAATACTGATATCTACGTATAACAATATAAATAAAACACTAGTATTAAATGTAAGATCATGAGGTTCCATTTTCGTGGAAGAATTAATGTGTTTGATAGTCACAAAACAAAGCTCGTGCCCTCTTAGCTAACTGCGCGCGATGTTGGATAATGAACACGAAATGAGTTTTAATTCAAGTAAACAACTCGTTTTTGACTTAGAAATCGACCCAAGTGATAGATCAACACAACCCCTAAAGTTTTGATACGAAAAACGACCCGAAACCTTTGATTTTGAGGCTCTAAAATTCGGTCCAAAAACAAATCCGAAAATATAAACTTTTTATGAAAAACGAAGAGATTCAAGGCATTTCTAGGTTAGATCTAACATTTGATTGAGTAAAACACTTACACAATGATTCACGAACGAGATTGGATCGAAAAAGTGCGAGAATTCTAGAGAGAGAAAGTGTAGAGAGAGAGTGAGTTCTTGACAAATGAATGGAGGAGATGAGGATAGGGTTGTATTTATACCCTCAGAGAGGCTCTCGCAAGACTTTACAGTTTTTCTCGAAAAATCATTCGTTTATTAAAATCCTTTGACCCGAAACTCATTTAAAATATTTGCTCGACACTAAAGTCTTTATTTTTCAATTACGCTCGTATTGACTATAAACTTGTTCGTTTTGACTTTCTTAAAACAATTACATTTTATTTTGGCATTTCTATTAGACCACTAGTATGACCTTAATGAACTCGAACTAAACCACACTCACGAATGCACAAACACCTCTTAAATATGACCCAACCACTAAATTAATGAACTATTTACATAAATAAAATATTTACTCGCCGGACATATGACGAAGTACTAACGACAGGTTACAGCTGTCTCGACGACTCCGGCCACGGTTGTTACAAATCTTGTCTACTCCCAAACAAAATACTAAACCTTTTTCAAAACAATCAAAAACTCAATACGGAGTAAATTTTGTTAAGAAAAAAGTAGTTAAAACTATCAAACCAATTGTTTTTATCGGGACTGGTGATGAAGAAAAGACTCCAGTAACTTCCTCCAATGAAACTCTATAAAAATTTCTAGGGACTAAAAAGGGAGAATCCAATGAACCCATCAGTCGATGGGTTTCCAAATTGAACTAATAATTTTTGTGCATGCGCAGGGTGATCGAAAGAAGCAAATATCGTATCTGGATAGTGCATGCTCCAGAAATATGACCGGATGTAAGCCCCTGCTGGAGGAGTTCCATATTGAAGATGGTCCCTCAATAACTTTTGCAAATGATAGTGGTGGAAAGACTGAAGGATATGGTGTTCTGAATAATGCACAAGTGAAATTCACACGTGTTGCATATGTGAATGGTTTGAAATATAACCTGATCAGTGTCAGTCAACTGTGTGATGATGGCTTCAGAGTTTTCTTTCATATAGCCCAGGGCACCATATTCAACAAAGATTGGCAGGTAGTGTTGATTCCCTAAAGAAAAGGAAATGTGTATGTCTTGGATAGGGAGAGTTCTTCTATAGAACAGTGCTTCTACAACAAGGCAGATGAGGACACAAACTGGTTATGGCATAAGAGGTTAAGTCTTGCATTTTTAACTAACCTAATGCTCTTGAAATTCAAATATTTTATACAATGGTGCATATCAAAGAAGTAGACTATGCCTCGATGACTTTCAATGACTTAGTTAGCCGAGTCAATAACAAGGGTCTTACCATACCCTATGGTAGGATTCTTGCCCTCATCATTGAGATTTCTCTCAAGAATAATTGCAGCTTGGCCACTGGTCAAACTGTTGAGGTTAAGGCTGTAGCTAACTCAATTTATTGTCCTAAGGAAGTCCATCAAGAGTTACTCCTAGCTATGAGGACCTACTTAGATGTTTCTAGGCAAAGGGAGCAAAATGAGGCTCAATCTAACTCTGCAACACTATCAGAGCCTCATAATGAAGAGGTGGAAGCTAAGGATGATGCTACTTCAATCCAATTGTGATTCAGGGGGTCATAGCTACACAAATTTTAACTCCTCCTTCTTCTCCTACTCCTCTTATCTCTTCTTTGCAAGCATTGGAGGGTGAAGAGTTGGTTACAACATCAACCACTCTAGCCACACCCTCCCAATCATCTTCAAAGCTCAAAACTGCAACCCACGCTGATGAGGTCTCTATACCTCTTAGTGTTTTGGAAAAAGGAAAGAACCATAGAAGGTAAACCTGCCACAACTTTAAGAAGGGACAAACTAAAAGTTGTACTCAAAGTGTCCCGAGATGTAGGCCAAGCTGAGGAACGTTCCCAAACTGACCCTACATCTCAAGCTGTTAAAGCCGAACCACCTAGCCAATTTATACTCTCCAGAAAGAGTGTAGACGAGACAAAGGGATCACCTGATATTGCCCATCCCTCCAAAAAGGGTGAAGGCATTGACAGACAGACCTCCCCCCAAGGTCATACTGTGTCCAAACCTTCATCGCCATCATCATCCTCCAAATAGGATGATGATATCATTAAAGGGACAACAAAGGATCCAACCCAGGTCCATTTAGAGTCAGAGTCTATGCACAAAATTTCAATTCTTTAAACAAGAAAACTCTTACACTCTGAGTCTGCTCAAGAAGTCAATGCCCCCTCTATGTCACAAGAAGGGGTAGAGGCTTCTCCATCTGTTCCTAAGGATTCTGTGGTGCAACAACACAGTTAAGATGAAAGGCAAACATCTACCCTTAACATTAAATCTATATCATTTGTGTCTGCACTTGTTTTTGAACAAGGGGATGATGTAGATTACATGTCATTTTACAAGGATGTCATTTATCCCCATGTGCAGCAATGGGAACTATCAGTGCTCCTCACGAAGCTGATGAGAACATAGTCACTATCTCTGGAAGTGACTCTTCATTCGAAGATATGTCTGCCCATCCATCCTCAAGGGATGATCTGATGGATGTTGACAACGGTAAAGTTGATCAATCTGATGATCAACTAGTATCCACTGTCCCTCACCTTGAATTAAATGTTAATTCTCCTCAAGCTGATGACAATATCATCATTTCCACCACTCCACCTCATGAGACTCACTCTCATGAGGAAATACACTTTAATACTCTTTCCCTCCACCTCAGGAATGAAACCGAATCTCAGGACTACAGTGTTACACAACTTCTTTTGCAAACTGATGTTCTTGAGGCTGATAAACCGTGACAACCGTCTCGAGTCATGTAATAAGTATTGTTTGAATGTTCGTTATGTGATCTTAAGCTGTGTTCTAATGATATAGTGAGACTTGTTCCGTTATTAAATTGTGTTCAATGTACGTTCTTTTGAGTGTTGGTTCATTTTAAACTCGAATTGTATAGTTGAATGTTTAACGAATAGACTGTTAGTAACTAACAGAATGCCATTGAATCGTTAAATTTTATTGCAACTTTGGTCCTGAAAGTCACAATCCACTAGCAACTTTTAATTATTTTATATTATGTTGATCCTAGTGGTTTCCAAGTGTTTTATCCAGGTGATTAACACTTGTTCTTGCATGCAAAGCTTGATCAAAACCTGTTTTGGTGTTGAATTTCTTTTCATTTCTGTTCTAATTATCAAGCAAAAGTCTCTCTAAACTCATCAAGTTCGTGTACGGATTTGGGTCTATATCAAAGTGTTTTTATGATCATTAACTGTTGTAACTGAGCTATATTTATGTTTCCTTTTGAGTTCTAAACGAAATTCTTGCAAAATCATGTCTTTTGTTCGAAAATAAGTTCATACGAAGATGTTTATGTGCGTGTGAAGATATTCAAAATTCGAGTCTTTTTGATGTAAATTGTTCAAAATCAAGTCCTTGTTAATGATTCTAAAGTAGTAATGATGCTAAAAATGTGATTTAGATGTCTATAAACTTAGTATTTTCGACTTGAAAATCAAGATTTTTTTTCTTCGCAGTGGGGATTATCTTCACAAGGTGATTATCTTCGCGAAGTGATTATCTTCGCAGTGGGGATTATCTTCGCAAGGGGATTATCTTCATAGTGGGGATTATCTTCGCAAGGGGATTGTCTTCGCAGTGGGGATTATCTTCATGGAAAGGATTATCTTCATGGTGGGGATTATCTTCGCAAGGACTAAATGTGTCATTTTCTCAAACTTTTAACTGTTTTATACTCGGATGGCATTGAAACTGTAAATTTTACAGATCGAACTTTATGAAGCGATTTTAATCGAATTTGAACTTTAATATGGCATTTCCTTAGGTACTAGTCGTTAAACATTTGTGCTTATGTGCTAGGTTTCTGTGCTCATGAACCATGACTCGTTCGTTCTAGTGCTTGTACTTGTTCTATACTCGTGCTCATATTGGTACTTGTGCTGTATCGTATTTTGATCTCGTTTTACATCCGATTTATGGGAGCAGCTACATAAAGCGTTAGGTACTCATTTGAACTTAAGTACCGCTTACCATCCATCGACTGATGGGTAGAGCGAGCGTACCATTCAGACATTGGAAGATATGCTCAGAGCGTGTGTGTTAGAATTCAAGAGTAGTTGGGATGTTCACTTGCCTTTGATAGAGTTATCGTACAACAACAGCTATCACACGAGCATCCAATGCGCACCGTTTGAAGCCCTATATGGACAAAAGTGCATAGCACCCTTGTGTTGGTTAGAATCGGGTGAGAGGAGCTGGATCAATTTACCAATTGTTCACGAGACAACAGACAAAATTTATACGATCAGGGTAGGTGATAAAAATCCCCTCGAGTTCAGGGTAGCTGATAAAGTTCTTCTGAAAGTGTCGCCATGGAAGGGCACCGTTTCTTTTGGTAAGAAAGGCAAATTGGGTCCTCGGTACATTGGACCATTTGAGATCGTGCAATGTGTGGGTCCAGTCGTGTACAAGCTGGAACTACCACCAGAACTAGGTAACGTTCATAATACCTTCCATGTCTCCATGTTGAAAAAGTGCTTAGCTGAAGTACCAGCAACCGTTGTTCCTACTAAAGACGTGCAAATTGATGATAGTCTTAATGTCATTAACGGACCTATTGAGATCATGGACAAAGGTATTAAGCAACTGCGCCGAAGTCGAGTACCAATAGTCAAAGTTCGTTGGAGTGCTAAACATGCTCATGAGTACACCTGGGAACGTGAAGATTTCATGAAAGAGAAATATCCGCAACTTTTCCAAATAAGTCGATCTTAATTTCGAGGACGAAATTCTCTCAAGTGGGGGAGAATATGACAACCGTCTCGAGTCATGTACTAAATATTGTTCGAATATTCGTTATTTGATCTTGAGCTGTGTTATAATGATCTAGTGAGACTTGTTCCATTATTAAGTTGTGTTCAATGTTTGTTCTTTCGAGTGTTGGTTCATTTTAAACTCGAATTCTATATTAGAATATTTAAAGAATAAACTTTTAGTAACTAACGGAATGCCATTGAATCGTTAAATTTTATTGCAACTTTGGTCCTAAAACTAACAATCCACTAGCAACTTTTAATTATTTTATATTATGTTGATCCTAATGCTTTTCAAGTGTTTTATCCAAATGATTAACACCTGTTCTTGCATGCAAAGCTTGATCAAAACCTATTTTGCTGTTGAATTTATTTTCATTTGTGTTCTAATTATCAAGCAAAAGTCTCACTAAACTCTAATTTTGTGATCATTAACTATTGTAATTGAGGTATAATTATGTTTCCTTTTGAGTTCTAAACTAAATTCTTGCAAAATCATGTCTTTTGTTCAAAAATAAGTTCATAGGAAGATGTTTATGTGCGTGCGAAGATGTTCAAAATTCGAATCTTTTTTATGTAAATTGTTCAAAATCAAGTTCTTGTTAATGATTCTAAACTAGTAATGAGATGTCTATAAACTTATTATTTTCGACTTTAAAATCAAGATGTGTTTATCTTCGCAAGGTGATTATCTTCGCGAGGGGATTATCTTCGCAGTGGGGATTATCTTCGCAACGGGATTATCTTCGCAAGGGTATTATCTTCACAGTGGGGATTATCTTTGCAAGGGGATTATCTTCGCAAAGGGATTATCTTCTTAATGGGGATTATTTTCATGGTGGGGATTATCTTCGCAGTGAGGAATATCTTCATGGTGAGAATTATCTTCATGATGGGGTTTATCTTTATGGTGGGGATTATCTTTGCAAGGACTAAATGTCTCATTTTCTCAAACTTTTAACTGTTTTGTTCCTGGAAGGGATTGAAACTGTAAATTTTACTTATCGAACTTTATGAAGCGATTTTAATCGAATTTGAAGTTTAATATGGCATTTCCTTAGGTACTAGTCGTTAAACGTTTGTGCTTATGTGCTAGGTTCCTGTGCTCGTGAGCCGTGACTCATTCGTTCTAGTGCTAGTACTTGTTCTATACTCGTGCTCATATTGGTACTTGTGTTGTATCATATTTTGATCTGTCAGGTGAGTTCACTGCCCCTGTTCTGTTTCACAGTTTTGTGCGGGGCTGAAAAGCATTAAAAAAACCTATTTGTATAAATAGTATACGTACTAAAGAACTGTTTTGAACTGTACTTATAATCGTACTTATGAACTGATCTTATGAACTGTACTTACGTACTGTACTTTAGAACCGTATTTATGAACTGATATGTACTATTTGAACTTGGCAACTTTTGTACTGAACTTGTTCTATTTATTGTAATTGTCCCTGAGTGCTATCGCAGTTTGACCGCTACTATTAATTCAATCACACCAGTTCTAGTGATTGGACCATAGGTATCTATGGATAGCGTTGTTGGGGTACAACATCCCTCTCTCGTACCTGTTCATTGCAAGTGCATATTTACTTGAACTCCCTACTAGCGATAGAGTAGGAGAAGAACATGTAACTAATCGGTTAGTAGTCGGGCTTAGTGTAAAGTATATGCAATAAATGGAAAGAACTTATGGAACTATTATTGGGCAGTAATATTATGTAAATCTGTTTAGGCCTTGTATGGGCGGGAGTTAAACAGGCATACATGATAGTACTATTTGTACTTAAGAACATTTGAACTTATGACAACTGGTAACGGTCGATATTTATTTATATATAAGTACTTGTAACAGGTTTTTGCGAACTATTACTTGGTCTTGAAACTGTGATCTCAGCAACTACTTTTGTAGTTGACCTTTTGAACTCTCATGCTTTTCAAGTCCAGGTCATTAAGTGTAGCTAATACTGATGCTATAGTTCGTTCAGTGCTGATCTTTCAAAATGGATCATCTTTTGTTTACGTCATCGATTGTGCTTGGATGTTGTTTATTTTTGTACTTAAGTTCAATTCTAACAATGCTCTAGTTCATGTATCAGTGTACTTATCTAATGTACACACTAAGCTCGTATCTAAGCTCTAGTTCATGTGCTGTGCCTCGTCAACTAGACATTTGCGGAGATTTGACACATGAAATACGTTATGTACACCACTAAGCTCCTCCGGAAGCTGCAATCGGTAGGCTACTCGACCAACTCTCTCGAGGATTTCAAATGGTCCAATATACCTTGGCGCCAGCTTTGATCGCTTGAGGAACCTGACCACACCTTTCCACGGCGAAACCTTGAGCAGTACACGATCTCCAATACTAAACTCCAGAGGTTTCCGCCTAACGTCGGCGTAACTCTTCTGTCTGTCTTGTGCTGTCTTTAAACGCGCTTTGATCTGAATGATCTTCTCTGTTTTTTCCTCAATAATCTCAGGGCCTATCAATTGGCTGTCACCAACTAGCGCCCAAGCCACTGGCGACCTACACTTTCACCCATATAACGCCTCGAAAGGTGCCAATTGGATGCTCGCATGATAGCTATTGTTGTATGAGAATTCTATCAAAGGAAGATGAGCATCCTAACTTCCACCAAAGTCTAAGACACACGCCCGCAACATATCTTCTAGGGTTTGGATTGTACGCTCGCTCTTGCCGTCGGTTTGCGGGTGATAAGCAGTACTCATATCTAATCGGGTACCGAAAGCCTTTTAAAAACTTCGCCAGAAATGTGAAGTGAACCGGGAATCTCTGTCTGAGATGATCGACACTGGAACTCCATGCTTAGACACTATCTCTTTAATGTACTTCTTCACTAGTGACTCGGTAGTATCTTTCTCACGGATTGCCAAGAAGTGCGCAGACTTAGTCATCCTATCCACAATCACCCAAATCATATCGTGCCCGTCTTTTGTCGTAGGCAATTTCGTGATGAAGTCCATTGTAACCCTTTCCCATTTCCACTGCGGGATCTCCGGCTGTACTAACAATCCCGACGGTTTATGATGCTCTGCCTTCACTTATAAACATGTTAAGCACTTACTCACATACAGCGCAATATCCTTCTTTATTCCGGGCCACCAATAAAGTTCACGCATATCATAATACATCTTGTCAGTGCCCGGGTAAACCGAATATCTTGAACTATGTGCCTCTGCCAATATTGAAGCCCGTATAAGGTACCCAGATTCTTTCTACAAAATAAAGCCCATCGTCATCTTTCTTAACTAACTGTTGATCTAGTCCTCGAATTTCACTGAACAGAACATCTTTATCAGCAGCCACTTTTGCCTGCTCCTCTATAATTCTATCCCGAATACTCCTATACACTGTCAGACTCATGGCTCATACCCGTCGTGGCTTGACTCTTTCCTTTCGGCTTAATGCATCAGCCACAACGTTGGCTTTCCCTGGATAGTTTTATTTTAAACCATTTAGTATTTTTAATTTGGCATTTCCGTAGACAACTAGTATCCTAATACGAACTCGAACATCGAACTCTCGCAATCACATATCGTCATAAACATAACCTGAAACTTAGTCGGACACGAACTCGCACTAAACCTTCATCTAAACACACTCACGAATCCACGGTTCCAACGACTTAATTAATGAACTTGTACATAAACAAAATATTTATTGTCGGACATGATCATACGATAAATTACAGTTGTCGAGACGACTCCGGCTACAGTTGTTACACAGTATTTGGAGGAACTTCCTGGATAGTGGTAGATGTGGTTTCAGTGAATCTTTGTCGTGCTATTTAGTAGTGAGTCTGTGTGTAATTTCTCAACGTGGTCCCACTGATAGCGCCAAATGATTGGACACAAAAACGCGTCTAGTTACGGTACGTCGCAAGGATCTCCATGAATGTTGAATTGTGTGTTATATAGGTTGATTATTGATTTAATGGCGATTTCCTTAAAGGTAGTTTGACGCCATTGTGATTATATGATTGTTGTAGGTTTGATCGGATTAAGAATGATGCGATTAATTGATTGAGACCTCTCCTTTTATAGGAGAGTTTTGGCTTGGGGCCAAAACAAGTCGGTCGTGATCTTTTCCAAAGATCTCGGCATATCAAGATAATTGTTTATCCGATTTGTTGTCATTAATAATTATCCTTTATATTAACTAAATCCCTTGTTATTTGGAAAATAATATATCTTTATTTTAGGAAAGGATTTATACCATTTATTGAATGGTTATTTCTTTTCGGAGCTTTAACCTCTGTATGGAGGCTTCGTGTATGTAACCCTTCATGTAGTCGGAGGAATATATCATCAAATATATTTAAATCAAAACCCACTTCTTTTTCTTTCTTTTATGTCTTACAATTTTTACAGAAAATCACTAGTTTTAATTGTCTAGTTTTGAAACTTTTTACAATTGTAAGCTTCTAAAACATACATTACAACTTGTCCTAAAGCGTTGAACATTTTCGTTAACAAAAGGTAACATTTTTAGACGGATTTGTGACAAAAGGATTTTCATTTAGTTTGATATATAAAGCTCGCAAAAAAAAGGTACCACGAGATCCCGTCAAATGAAATGGCAAGACTTCAACTTTAATTAATTTGGTAAGCAACAATGACTATATAAATTGAGCCACTTGATTTTAAATTAAAATGGAAACAAGAATTGGAGTCGGCAGGGAGTCATGCGAGAATTGTGTTTGTCCCATTTGAAACTAGTAAATTTCGAATCCAAGAGTCGTAAAACTTAATGTCACCGGCTGGCCATATATCAGTATAATAATTAAAAAAAGGTAGATCGATACAAAACTCAGCATGGAGGTTCGTAGATACCAATGCGGTACATGTGATCAAAGAGTTCCTATCGATCTACCTTTTTTTAAATGGTCTAGTGGCAAGGAGGTTTGGCTAAAAACCTACGGGATCATAACCATCATCAAATGGTCTAGTGGCCACAGGTATTTAATTTCCACATATGGTGGGCATGGGTGAGTTTTCCCCTCCATATATCTGGGTGATAGGGGTTTCTCATTGAGGGGTTTAAATTGGGGGTGATGGGGCTCTCTACCGCTGACCCGGTTAAGACAACGTATGTTAGACCTCCCGATATTCACGAGTAATCCACACCTTTCAAAAAAAATAAACTATCATTCTCATACTTTCCTTTAGCAAGAAATTGAACATGCGTCCCTCAAAACACGAATCCTCAAATGACGTCATGGTGGCCAACCCAGCAAATTGAGTTGGTTCCATATATCAATATAATAATATTCACATCTTTGTTTCCGAACCTCGCATCTTGTGCTGACCAAACTTCCGTTGCCCACTGTCACTTTAATTTCTATTTTCACAAGCAAAACGAGTTCCATGTTAATGATTGGTTGATTTAATTGGACTTCACACTATTAAATAAATATTGAACTTCAAGCCTAGTAAACGTAACGAAAAAATAGATCACGTATAGCATACAATTAATTAACATAAATATTAAATAAGTAATCTTGATTACTTTTACTTGTAGCAGGTTGAATTAAGAACAGGTTCAAGAACACGGATAGATTGAAACCAATATACAAAAGCATGAATATCTCTATAGACAGTCAACACTACACTTCAACCAACGTCATTCGGATGCTAATCCTTCAATGTATCAAAAGCTAAAAGAATTGATTGGCTTTTCTTTTATTGCTGTTCGAAAAGAATAAGGACCAAAAACTTGTTTCCTCCTTTTTCTTTTGTCGATCAAGTGAGTCACAAAAACCAAAGGTATTGGTTTCTTTCTTGATTCATAATACGAATTTCATATCACAAAAGTAAAACCAATTTAATTAATTCGACGGCTTCATCATTCCAGTGAAAGCACAAGACCTCATATCTTATCTTAATCTTAATATATACTAAAAAGACAACTGACCTAACATCAATTGATCAACAACTCTCAATTTCTCTAAATTAAATTATTAAGCATGTGCCTAAATTATATTATTTTAAAAAAAAAAAACCTAATCTTTATTTAGTTTAAAAAAACAACTCGATCTTTATTTAGTTTGACTAGATAAATACAACTTTTTATTTAGTTTATTAATAATAAAAAAATACCAGATAAATACAACTTTTTATTTAATTTATTAATAATAAACTTTAATTATTAATTATATTAATAATTAATAATCACAACTCTCAATTTCTCTAAATTAAATTATTAAGCATGTGCCTAAATTATATTATTTAAAAAAAACAACCACCTAATCTTTATTTAGTTTAAAAAACAACTCGATTTATATTTAGTTTGACTAGATAAATACAACTTTTATTTAGTTTATAATAATAAAAAAACTACCAGATAAATACAAATCTTTATTTAATTTATTAATAATAAACTTTAATTATTAATTATCATTAATTTATACATTTTTATTTTCCAACACTAATTTACACTTTTTATCTTTTCATAAAAGAATAAATCTTACTAAATACTTAATTTAAATATAATTAACTTTTTTTTTGGCTTTTCATGATTATTATTAATTAAATTATTAAAAACATATCTCCACAAAAATTTCTAAAACTTATCTATGTTTGAATTGATGATGGTAATCCAATCCACATAATAATTTATATCCACATCCTAAAAAATAGCAGTTTGTTGTTTCAGAATTACATTATTTTATTTTGATTTTATTTATATTCTTTACATTTAAATTATTATCAATTTCTTTTTTCTTATATTTTTAAATTTGAATTTATAAAGAATTTTATTTGCATTTATTTAATAATTCATTTTATTTTTAAAATGTCGTTAACCTCCTGTGTATTTGACATGGGACTAAATCTAGTTTTAATGGTATAATAAGAAAGATAATATTAAAAAGGTTTTGTATTGACTAATAAGAACCCTTTATATCTTTCGATTAGAAAAAAATCTCACTTTTTATTTACTTTAAATAAATGTATTACTAAACTTTCCATCCTTGGAGAAAAAATATCACTAATTAATTAAAAGATTTTCACCCTTTAAATAAAAAATCTTCAATATATTATTAAGAGTCTTTATTTTTTTTATAAAATATCATATAATTTGCACTTTCAAATAAAATCATATCCTTTAACATTAAAAACTTCAAAACACAACGTACATTAAAAAACTGTTTTTCAAATAAATACAAATACATACATCAAACTTTAAAAAGTTTTTAAAAAAAAGCCTAAGTTAAGAAGAAGAAAAAAACTTAAACTATATTAGTTACATTATTATCAGTAATATACATTGAATGTGTTAGCTGATATATCGATAATTAATATAATATTATCGAAGAGCTATCATCTTTAATATATACTACTTTCTATCTATCATATCTGCATTAGAATGTATTAATCAAAAATATCAATTCACATGAATAGCTGTTATCACATGTCTCCCCATAAGGAAGAGAGGTCTGAAAAACTATAAATTAATTTACATTTTCAATGAGTCTAAATTAAAATTATCATTATATATAAATTCATTAAAAAATAATGTAGTTAACTTATTCCACACGTGTATATACACCGGAGTAAAATATAGTGCATCATATAACACACTTTTGAATTTTAACTATAAATGGATCTATATGTTGGTGAATTATGTGAGGGTCTCGTTGAAATATTTGATCATGTGTGAGAAGTGGGATGTTAAAAACCGGATATCCAAAAATTCGGATATTGGATTTGTTCATCCAATATCGTAATCCGATATTTCAGATATCCGAAAAGTTTTGAATATTCAAAAATCGGATATCTAGAAATGCAAGAAATATGTTTTTTTTATTTATTTTTGGGATATAAGCAATACTATCCAATTTTTTGAAAACATATATCCGATATCGGAATATTCGATTATTGGATATCCGAAAATTCGGATATTTTGAATGCTAGATGCTCAACATATCCCGTGCTCACTAGAGACCATGACTATAAAAAGTATTGATAGCGCGTTTTATCAATGGAAAAAGGCCATGTTGCTTGACAATGTCAATTTACTCGAGATAACTGTCTAGAATTATGTTGAAAGCAGTTGCTTTTCAATACTTTGGATATGATCTTGTATGCGGTTTTCTACATCGTAGGGTTAATCAATGACTTCAATATATTTCTCAACTACGCTTTACAAGGTACACTTTGCAAGTCAAGCTTACGGTTAATGCAAAGAGAATATGTAAAGAAATGGTATTATATTGTTGATGGTATATATCCATCAACAATAATTAAAACTTTTGCTTCTTTGCATATCCAATTTCAAATAGGTTCAAATCGTGTTGGAGAAACTTTAGACCCGGTGTGCGTTTGGACACCAACTGACCATTCCCCAATGACCGATTTATATGTAATATTCACCTATCATTAGAGGTTGGGACCTATCTCAGAATTCAGTCATATGTGTGGACCTGATAGAGTGATAGATGATGATAACTTTGTCTCACCTATTAGGGGCTTTAGGGCCATTGAAACATGAGGGTGGTCCAAGATTCTGGCTACCTCACAAACATATCTCCCAAAAGAGAATCATCAACTGAAAGTTGTTTTATGATTTGTGTGTAGAAGTAGCAATTTTGTCATGAAGTTGGCAATTGATTATTGATTATTGAACTTTTAATAAAGTAGAAATTTATATGTGTTTTCAGCTAGCCACCTCCCTCTATGGTTCCCTTTGAGAGAGTACATTATGCATTGATGGTTTGTATATCATCTATGAAGTGATCTTCCTTCTCTCCATTCATGGTATGGGTTAAGTACCATATCGGTCGGCTCTCCTCTCTTTTGCATCTTTATTTTATTTAAAAGATTTAGACCGTTGTTTCTGCCGAAGCTATGGAAAGGAAAGGTTATGTATTCCAGATTTGGAATCCTGTAACCATCCGTTTGCAATGCTTGGTTTTTTCCCAGCAAACGTTTTTTCATTGACACTCATTTGTTTGATTACATTCCAGATATCCCGTTGTATCCTCATGCCAACTCGGGGACAAGTTTTTTTTAAAGGGAAGAATGATAGAACGCATCGATAAGTAAAAGGAAAAAGAAATCTCAATCGAGTTAGGATATTGAATAAAGATGTAATAATAAATAAACAAATAATAAGTTCAAAATTAGAGTCTGAGGGTCTCTTGCAACCAAATCTAAATTTTGAAAAAGAGAAAGATTTGATTTGCGCCAATGGGGTTGGTGGCCCATTGGTAAGGTCGGAGTTTCCCACCAAGGTTCGATTCTCGCTCCTCACATTTGTGGGGGTGGACTAAAGGTAGGGTTTTTTCGAAAGTCCTAGGTTATATTCTAGGCATTCGTGTAATTTAAGAATAGGAGTAAAATAGTTTATCGTTCTAAGAAAATAAAAAGATTTGGTTTGCCAATAATCTTCAATGGCATCCCAAAAGCATTATACTGATGCGCACTTATATAGCCTTTGAACTTTGAACAAGCACACAACTACCCCAGCTTATACGACTCGATCCACGAAACATAGGTACAAAAAAACCACAAAACTAAGTATCCTAAACTGTATTCATCGATAAAACAGAATGTTCATCATTCAAAATTCTCAACATAACCGCTACATTGAAACATTAGCTGCCTCTTTGATATCCTACAACTTTTCTTCACGTATAATATCACCATATTCGGTGGCAGCCATAAAGAAAAAGCATTTGATCAACTACAAAAGTCGCCATTATATGCACATTTGTTCCATAAATATAAGCTTACAACATTTATTATCAAGATCCAACAGGAGCAATACCTTTCGCCTTGGCAGCAGCGGATGCAGCACTAGCAGCTGCAGCAGCCGCGGCAGCTGCTGCTGCTGCGGGATTCGGTGTTGAGGGTGGTACCGGTTTAGGTGCAACCAGTTGTTGATGCTGTTGCTGAGGTGGCGCGTTTAATTGAGCAAGTAACTCTTTTATTTGTTTACCGGATAATGTCTCGTGTTCTAGTAATGCATTAGCAAGTGCATGATGTTCTTTACTGTAAGTAGTGAGAATATTCTTGGCATTATTATAAGCTCTTTCCAAGAATTCCCGAACTTCTTTCTCGATAAGGAGTCGAGTTTCAGTACTCATGCTTTTCCCGTTATCGTCGTAATTATGAGCCACAACCCCAACTTCTTTACTCATACCATATTTTGTGACCATTTCTCTTGCAAGACGAGTGGCTTGTTCAAGATCTGATGATGCTCCTGATGTAACCTCATCTTCACCAAATATCAACTCTTCTGCAACTCGGCCACCCATACAAACATCAAGCCGGGCCAACATTTCCTTACGGGAAACACTTGTTTCGTCTTTTTCAGGCAACTGAGCCACCATTCCTAGAGCCATTCCTCGTGGAACAATGGTGGCTTTGTGTACCGGGTGGGCCCCATCGGTGTGTATGGCCACTAGGGCATGACCACCTTCATGGTATGCAGTGAGTTTACGAACTTCATCTGATATAACAGCTGATTTCCGTTCGCTGCCCATCATGATTTTGTCCTTGGCATACTCTAGATCAGCCATGCTGACAGATTTCGCACCATCCATTGCCGCCTTGAGAGCTGCCACATTTACTAAATTTGCAAGATCAGCTCCAGAAAAGCCAGGAGTTCCTCTAGCAACAACCATCAAATCAACGTCGTCTGCCTTTAAGATCTGTTGGAAAGAGTTTTCAGAATAACATAATTTTGCATGTATAACTAACGCGATAGTAGATGTGCTTTTTAAAGCTGGTTATGAGATACTGAATAATCAGAATCACATAATCAGCTGTAATTAGACGTGTTGCAGAAGATAGTGTTTGAATGTGCTACAGTTGTTTCAAGTTGCGATAGCAAGACTATCAGTGATTTTTCAAACATTTGGACAAATTCTGATTATCTAATTTTTAAAAAAAGGATTAATAATTAAAGTTAGGATAAAAAGAAGAGTAAGTACTTTTTTGTAGCTTGCATAAATTCGATAAATTCAATACTGATTATTTGACTCCTAAATAATCAGATAACCAGAGTCACTTTATCCAAATATTAAAAACTCTGTGAAACATCTTCATATCTCAGAAACTAGACACGTTCAAGCAGCCCCTTAATATGAAGTTTGATTAAAAAGGGAATAGTCAAAATACCTTTGACATGTGAGAATCCATAATCTGCCTCCTTCCTTCGACATCTGGATTTGGAACCACCACACGGCGGTCAAACCGACCTGGCCTTATAAGTGCCTTGTCTAGTGACTGAGGGAAGTTGGTGGCTGCAATAACAATAATACCCTCATTTTGTTTAAAGCCATCCAATTCAACAAGCAACTGATTCAAAGTCATCTTCATGTACTGCTGGTCTTTTGGGTTACGGCTTCCTCCAATGGCATCAATTTCGTCTATGAAAATTATGCAGGGTGATCGTTTCTTTGCTGCCGCGAAAAGATCTCTTACCCTTCTGGCCCCGACACCGACAAACATTTCTTCAAACTCACTTCCACTGCATGAGAAAAAAGGAACACCTGCTTCTCCTGCTATGGCCCTGGCTAACATGGTTTTACCGGTCCCTGGTGGACCCACTAGCAAAACACCTTTGGGCAGCTTCCCCCCAAGACGCGTGAACCGCTGTCACAATTGTAAATTAAAATTTAAACAATGTTGGGGTTATTGGATGTGTCTTTTAAAATACATTATGTGTTATTACATAATAAGAATTAGATAACCGCCAAATATAAGATGTGCTGTGGGGTACAACATGAGTTGTATAAATCAGATAATAAGTTGGTTGATTATTTGACCATTCTGATTTTTATAGTAACTGATAAATAAGATAACCAAAATATACAATTTTATACTATCAAGATATCAATTTGAAATATGATAATTCAACTGCTTATTAACTGGTTTCTAGAACTAATTTGTTATTACAAAATTCATATGAAAATATCATCTAACGAGAAACTTGGATGAGAACTATCCAGGTATTTTTAGTTTTTGTTCTTGTATAACCAGTTGTTTTTCAGCTGGTACAATACTAATTATGAAAAACTGATTATTTGGTAAAAAAAAGCGTATTTTGGCAGGGACACGGACACCTTAACCCTGTGTACCACATTGGTACCTATACCCACCACCCAGCAAGGCAGATATACCTGTAAGACACTTCCCCAAATATATATGCTCTCACCCCACTTTGGATCGAACCCATGTCTATTGGTAACCCCTTTCATATGTGGGCCATGGGATCACAAGTGACTGGTACCGATTGATCTATGATCACTTGGTGAAAAAAAAACCCTCTGATTATTTGAAGCCTAAATAATTAGATAACAAGAATCAAACTCAGTTTATCTAAACACTAAAAACTGATTATTACAATAATAAATTAATCAGATACTCCGTTTCATATAGCAAATCCAGACACCACCCCTCAAAGAGTCAAAGTAACTAGAGTTATACACATTCATGAGTGCAAATGTGCAATTGTTACCTTAGGGTCACGAAGATAGAAAACGATTTCTTCAAGTTCATTTTTTGCTTCATCTACACCCTTCACATCACTAAACTTTGTATTGGATTCCATACTTGGCTGCACCTCATCATGTAGACCTAGTCCTGCTTAGAAACGATAAAATAAATTAACGAACTTCATAACAAATAACACACACTTAAGCATAAAAAGATTGGCACCATAGTAATATTGACCTTTAGTAATTCCTCTATCCTCAATGAGTGCTCCAACACCCGAAATTAGTAAAAACCCCATCCCTAAAGCACGAACTGTGCGCCATAACTGTTCTTTAAAATGACCTCCTTCAGTAGCCACCATATGTATAGGTGCAGCTGCAGTTCCTAATACACCCTCTTTTGTAGATTTACCGACATTCTTGAGGGCTGACAAGCCACCCATTATCTCCTCATCATATGCTTGTTTCCCAGAACTCGCCATTCCTGATATTGACGATATTCAAATTTCAAATGATATAAAATAACCCTTCAGAAACTAAGCAGATAAAGCAAGTGGGAATTCAAATATCACTCGCCTCTTTGCAACGTATGAAGCAGCTCACTTTCATCCAATCTATCAACTTTGACCAACGCCTTGATATATTCTTTAAGTGCTGAAGGATCTTGGTGCAGAGAAGGTTGAGTTTCAAATATTCTTATAATAGATTCAGGGTCATTTCGATTGTAAAGCTCCCTAAAATTTGATGCATCACTTACTCTGTCTGCATCACGTTCACGCAATCTTCGTGCAATATTGCCCACGTAACTGGACTGAAACCTTCTTTGCACACTTGGGAGATTGTAACCTGCAAACACATGATCGTTAGAGAGGAGAATGAAGTCAATAAAGAGTTGCATTATCCTAATTCATTCAGCGGATAGTAAATAGTAATAATGTGCGTGATATCATTTACTCAGAAAACAACTGGATCTTATTCAAACCAATGTAAATCCAGCAAGAATTATAACTTTATGAAAAAGAAGCATGAATGCTCAATAATTCAATATATTATGACGATAAAGAGTTTAACCCCCCATCCTAAATTCTTGAAAATGATATCAAGGGGTAAAAGTAAGTTGTTTGTGAAATTTTTCTATGGATGGATGGGGAACTTACTAGCTATGTTGCACGGGAACTGGTACGGGAACGGGAAACGGGTACGGGTACGGGAACGGGAAACGGCAAAACTCAAAAAATCAAGGCACGGGTACGGATATAAATACATAATAGATGTATGATACAACAATTGAGGAATGGATGAAATAACAAAATGTTAAAAAAAATATACGAATAGCAAAAATATATATAAACAGATGTATTTACAAATAGATGAAATGTCTTTCATGTATGCATTTTGTTTCTGGTGTTCTGTTTTTTCTAATGTATTTCATATGAAGTTTTGGCTGTTTTTCTTATTCTTGCAGGTTTATACCAGTATGTCCCCTATTGTCCATATTGAGGACATTAGCTTGGCTATGACTGATTCTGTTGCAAATGTAAAGCTGCATATTTGTAGCCGTTGTACAATAACTTCGGGAGATTTGCCCTCATCCGTTTCATTGTTAGTCTTTCGATTTCCCTACTGTGAATTTCAAGACTCTAATATGCCTACTGTCAATTTCCTTTGAGTTGACGGTTGGCTTCCATTGATTATAAGTTGATAACGAGTTGAGCAAAGGGGTTCTAAAACACAAGTTCTGTTTTTATGAAGCGCGGGCTTAAACCCAATAACCCAAAGGGTAATTTGACAATTGACTATCTTTGCGCCATACCTTCATGTTTTGACCTATAGTTTAACCCGTCCATTATGTTGTAGAATGTCTTCTATTAGCTGAAGTATCAAAAGCTATACTCTTTTAGATGATGTTTACACCTTGTTATTTCATGCGAGGTGGGCTGATCAAGCTAAATTGATATGATGATGTACGTTTTCAGATATTGGTTTATAATGGAGCAATTATTACAGGTTAACTTGGCATACATGCATAAGAGACAGGTCAAAAGAATAGAAGCCGAAAAAACATTAAAAATGTTTAAGTCAGGAAGATGGAAAGGCCAAAACAAGCTCAAAGTCATGTTTCAAATGCAGTTTCAAGCAACACAGGTATGTACGTATATGTATGTATGTGTTTATATAAGAGGAATTTTTGTATGAATCTTTCTGGAATCAGTCTGTTTGTCCTCGGTAGAGGTAAGACTGGCTACATTCCTGGTGTCCGAATCCATGTATGAAAGTGAATGAAAAGATTTAGTAATTTACCAATGGGTGTGTTTGATTGCATTTGCAGGTGCCAAAGATAAAAGGAAAAGGATTGATGATATCTTTGATTCCAGGAGATATAGGGAAGTCTGTTGCGAAACTAGAGAGAGTACCAATTGTTGATG
>JAOXNX010000001.1:26788484-26798627 GCA_028566075.1 Solidago caesia
GGGAAAACTCACCCAGGCCCACCATAAGTGGAAATTAAATACCTGTGGCCACCCCAAATATGCCTAGGGTAGGACTCAAACCCCTGACCTCTTGTGATGAAAAAGGTCTCCTTGCCACTAGACCATTTGGTGATGGTTAATTAATCACTAACTAAAGCCATTTATCCTAGTTAGTGATTTCTAACATAATTAAGCTTTATTTCAACTTTAATATATCCAGATGAACTTATTTAAACCACCATAATCATGTGCTAACATCTTTCCATCCATTTCCATTATTTACATAATCAAAATCATTAGCCAAATTCATTCTTTTGTAAAAATTCTTTCAAAATCAAACTTTAATGGTTTCTATATGCTTAATAACATTACAGGAACAAAATCTTGATTTATTTAGCCTAATTTCAACTTTTGAAACCAAAATCTTCTATTTTAAATTTTTTAGCTTATGAACACTTGAATACTTGATTGCCTTGAAAAATGATTGTGAGAAATACTTGAATCGCTTGAGATTGGATGAATTTAACTTTGAATCAGCTTCTTCCCTGCTTGTTATCCCCTGTTATGAGTTTCTTCTTCCTTAATTAGGAATGCCTATAACTAAAATTTTGGATATGAATTGTAAGTATGCATGTATACGTGTTTACATAAATTTGCCTTTGTTATATTTATATCCAAAATACGTGGGTATTTACTTTCCTACTCCCTTTAGTCAGGTCCATCTCGTGAATTTTAGAGTCCCTACACGATAACATAAATTGAATCCTCTAAACACCAAAAAACTTCATTAATAATAATAATAATAATATAAACCCTAAAAAATGACAAGTTTAGTTATAATGCGGAGATCAAATTAAAACAAAACAAAACAAAAAATTAAAAGTGTAAGTTTGTTACCTTTAATTTCAAAGTATTGGAATAATAAAAGTGTTCAAAGTAAACGATGTAAATCAACAAAATCCCAACTTACAAACTTTGAACTTTTAGTACCATTTTTTATTTGCGTCCAACATGTATTGTTTTTTACTTTGAAGAATAGGTTTTGAAATAAACTTGGGCTCAATATAAATTTTTATTTTCTTTTTTGTATTTGGGCTTAAAAACCAATTAGATTATACATATACATATAGACCTTGAGATGAAATTTGGTTTTTAAAATCAGCCACAAAGGTTTAGGTTTTACAGATAAATTATTTTGACGAATAATGTGCTTCTACATATATAAAAATCAGCCACAAAAGTTTTAAGTTTTCTAAATTTGATATTATGTTTCCCAATTTTTGAAGGAGTAAATACATATATTATTTTTTAACCCCAAATATTAAATAAATGTTAATTACAACCCAAATTTTTGGAGGGACCACAACCTCATTATGTTTTTCTTATCTTTCGTCACTGCCCATATATGGTGTATGCCCTGTGCAGTTGGGTTGCCTGCACAAGTCCATCACCGATACTGCCTCTAGTCTCGGATATTTTAAACATACTTAAGTTAAAACACGAGTCGCAACAGTTAATGGTTACGGTTTTTTAAGTTACTCGGCATATATGGCACATGCAATCACAATATAGAACTTATATACGGATAGATAACGACAACAATAATATTATTATGACATAAAAAATTGGGTTTATGTCTTGACCAGTTGACCACCAAACCAATATATGTCGATGTTTTAGTCATCATTTTGGTAAGATTCCGTAGAAATTATATATAAAGAATTGAAATGTAAAGAAAGATTCATTGATTTTTTTAAAAATATATCAACAGCTAGTACATCAAATAGCACAGTTTTTTTTATATTTTCTTAAAAAGAATTCGGGTCGGCTTTCGGGTATAGTAACGGGTATCAGGTATTGAGTCGGTTTACGGTGAACCATCTGGCCCAATAGGGTGCCCCGATAATATCCCCGACAGGAATCGGGTCGGGTTCGGGTACCTTTTTTCTTATCGGGTTTGGGTTTGGTATAATACTATCCGTCCCGAACCCGCCCCACTGCCATTTCTAGTTAAGATGGAACTGCATTGTTATTGTTATATTCATAATAAAATAAAAATAATAATGTGTATATCAGCAGGGTTGAAGAACAAGTAGATACTCATTAAGTTGAAGGACCAGTAGAGCGGTAGTTGTGACAACGAAAATAATCGATCTCACTGGTGTTTGGGGTATCCTTCCCCAATAATAAAAAGTCTTACTTTGAGAAAGAGCTCGACTTATATATATATATATATATCACAACGTGTTGTCACGCTTATCATATTATAAGTGTTTTTAAAACATAATAAAAATCTACATATAGCAACAGCTAGCCACCCGATTATAGCCTGATATCAATATTAGGTAGGAAGACCAAAACCACCCAAAATTCCTACAATTTTAGTATACTTTATGTTTACTAATTGGAAAACCATCCAGGCTTGGATACATAATAACTATAATCATATCGGTAGCAACTTGTTGAAAGTGCGATAAATTTGAAGAACCAATGATTTTCCGTGGATAATCAAAGAATTAAAACAACGAAAGAAATATATTATGATACGAATAAAGATATTACATAAGCATTTATTATGATAGCCAACCCAACCAAACCACTTGGTCTTATCCATGAGAGTTCACTGCTTCCCATACTAGATTCTTTGGGACCGGCTTGGTCAAGTCACGGGCTTGTAGTGCTGCAGTGCGCAAAGTTGCAACGGTCATCTCATTGGCCTTTAGGAAAGAGGCAGAATCGTAAGGCAAACCATGTTTCTTGCATAAATCCTTCACGAATGGAGATATTTTCCTTAAGCAACATCTAGGCAATCTTGGAAACAAATGATGCTCAATTTGAAATTGCAGCCCACCATGAAACCAATCCATGAATTCAGAACAAGTAATGTTGAGTGTACCGTTAGTTTGCTTCTCGAACCAATCGTTTCCTGTTGGCTCACCAACATATACACTAGACGAAAAATGGTTCAAAGTAAATTGAACGTGTTGAATCCCAGTGACCGTAAAGCTTGCTAACACAAACATGACTCGTTCACCCCAATTCGGCAAGCAAGAAACTAGCAAAGGATACCATATCCAAAACACTAAAAGCCCTAAAATCTCTTCCCCTCTATTGGGCACCTTTTTATTCGATAAAAGCAATGCAAAAGACTGCCCGAATAAATTAAGCCTAGCAAAACACATAACAGGATAATATGTGAAATGTTGGTAACTAACAAGAAACCTAGTAATAGCATTAAAATTCAACTTCCTTTCATAGTATTTCGACGTGAGTGAATCAAAGAATTTTGAAGACACCGCAAACATTGGAATGTGTTGAAGGTCAGGATCATATTCAAGACTATTAACAGCAATATGATGAGCAGTATGGTTTCTGTTCCACCACCCAATGCTGATTCCTGCAAGACAATTTCCTGTCAAGATTTGAGCAAGACGATTCGACTTCTTATCCATCATAATCTGATAATGACCAGAATCATGACCAAGCCATCCACTTTGAATCCAAAGAAACCCCATCAACCCACCACACATCAAATGGACAAAACCGCTTTCACTAAACAAAACACCATAAACACATATGGAAAACAACATTGCTATAAAGAACAAAGATATCATAACCCCGTGTCCTTTCTTTTCAAACAGGCCCATTTTCGTGAACTCCAAATGAAGTTTTCTATAATCTTTTGACACCTCAGAAACTTTATAATCTTTTAAATAATAGCCATTAAAGAACTTATCGAGATGTTGCCAAGCGGATGATGGATGAAGAGCAATATATGCATCAGTGACATCTTGACCGGCAAGATTCAACAATGGCAATTCACCACCCGGGTGTGTTTTCATCCATTCTGAAACATCATACACTTTACCATGAATACATATCCAAACATCACCTGGTTTGTTATGTGTTTTGAGCTCATTTTTTGTGACATACTTTTTGAGTACTTCAGCCATTAATTGTAAATTAAGATGAAAAAACAAGCAAGTTTTTTTCTTGAAAATTTATAGATGTGTTTTCAAGAAACTCACTTTCTTATCTGTAGTTGGTAATGAGTGATTGATACATATAGGAAAAAATAATGGGATTGTGTTTGTGTGTGAGCTGTACGTATAATAATAATACTACTATTCAATTATTATTGTATTATATATCATTGTAGTTTAAGATATTTTTGTACGCAAGCTTGGTGTAAGCGCTAAATGGAGTTTAAAAAAGAGCATATTCTAAATCTATATCTATAAAAGATTTAAACGGTCATTTAAGTACTATGGCAAATATTGGCAATGGTATGGCAGCATGTGCAACAGGTTTTGAGATAGGTGAAATTACTCAACAGACACGTGGGATGATGGTTGTGGCTGATTGCGATCGAGTGGGGTAAGACTTTTGTCTTATTATTTTCTTTTTGTCGACTGATTACAATAATTTTAAATTTTATTCAAATGTTTAAGTGCTTAACAATACATCTGAATAAATTTAATGATCTATATAATATAATGTTTTTCATATGGTTGTACAACATTTTCTAACTTGTTACTAAAACGTTTCCGAGTTCCATAGAAGCATAAAAGTTTTTTCTTCAATTCGTCTGAGTTTATAAGTGACCAGTTTTCTTCGACAATACGAAGGTATTGTGAAATCAATGAACCACCGTTGACGACAAAACAAGGTACGTTGGAGATGACGATATGCGATATTAATTGGTGTTATTGACAGTTACATATGGGTCAACCGAAGTATCGACTCATTTATTTTCATTTCTGATTTGAATATGTAAACGATTTATGTTTAGACGTTTAATATATGGTGGTCATTTTCAAATTTCAACTGATTTGTGTTTTGAAATTTCAAAATTTAATATTTATATTTAAAATCAAATGTGATATTACATTACAAGTTTTTTTTGACAGGTTTTGAAATTTATGTTAGAAAATCACATGAGATTAACAGTATTAATACATGTAATTATTAGTGTTTTCACATTTGATTTTTGATTTTTTTTTTCCAGGAGATTAACTTAAATTGTACGTATAGCATCTAAAGTTTGTTGGTTTAAAAAACTACATTTTGTATTAAAATCACATGTGATATTACCTTATGAATTTAAATATTTTTTAAAAATTGATACAAATAAAAGTCATGGAATTTGGTTTTTCTTCTTCTGGTCTTAGGGTGAGGGGAGTACCTCACGTCCACACCACTCCTCCCCATCTTTTCTATCCCTCCCCACCCCTTCTCTGCTTGCAAGGATTACCTCACCACTCCTTCCCACCCTTCTTTTTATTTTTTATTTTTTTTTTAACTTCAAATAAAAACTAAATTTTATTAAATAAAATTAAAAAGTAATACAAAGTAATAAACTTATATAAAAAAACAACTAATATTAAAATAAGAACGACAACTAAAAATACTAAAAAAACTAGTGGTCTATACCCGGAATAAATGTGTTGTGAATATGGTCAATGAGATCCATTCGAAGAGCTTCGTTGATGTTTTGGTCTTGGATCTTTAATATCACATCATCTAATGGGTGTGGCTCGACCGGAGGATCTGGAATATGATGAGGACATAAAGCGAACCCCTCGTCTTTTAAAATCATGTTGTCTTTTCTCTGACATGTCTATTTCAAAAGTATCATATTAATTACACGTTATTTTAGCAAGATTGAGGATAGTTATTAATTACATGCAACAACTATTTATTCAAAATTCAATTTGTATTTTCCAGATACCATCTTCAAAAAAATTTAGCCACTTTATTAATTACAAGCAACAACTTTGTATTCAATTTCTATTCAACAACTTTTTATTAAAGTAAATGCAAAAAATTTTAGCCACTTTATTAATTACAAGCAACAACTTGATTAAATCAATTTATAAATTGTTTAAAATTTCAGGGGTTAAAATAAAAAATTAAATTATATAACATTTGACTTTGCCTATGAAGTCAGAAGTCTTCATCTTCCTCAAAAGTCTCACAAGCTCACCTGCAACACTCATATATATATATAATATATATCTGTAATATATTATATAAAGCAAATGACCCACCCCCTTTTTTTTTCCTTTAAAAAATCAATTAAACTACATAATTTGTTTCTCTCTTTTATTTATTATTTTAAAATCTCTACTTGATATTCTTATACTACCCTTAATGAGATTAATTTACAACGTCTACCCTTTAACTCTTAAAATAACTACGCTACCCCCTTTTGCATCAATAACCTTTACATCAATAACCTACACTACCCGTCGCCGCTACCACTATCGCCGCATCGCGCGGGTATTCGTCTAATACATATATATCAAATAGAAATTTATTATCATTAATAAGAAAAAAAAATCCATTGAGGGAGGGAGATGCTTTTTAACGGTCAAAAAATGGATAAAAAGGTGGGGAGGGACATGGGCACCATGGTCACCACTTTTCTCACCACCCACCAGGTCATCAAAGGGTCGGGGTGGTGTTCCACCCAGTCACTGGTTGGTCACCGTTCGCTCACCAGTGTGTACCGTCCACCCTTAGATGAAATATACATCATATAACATTTTTGTATTTTTAAATTTCATATTTAATTTTTCAATCACGTATGATTTTACTTTGCAAATTTTAGAATTACATGTGATTATAGATTCGAATTTGAAAAAGTAAATAGAGTGATGAGTGATCACTCTAATAAAAGAGGGGAATGCGAGAATCGCAACGATATAATTTGTTTCATCTAACGATTCACGGTTTGAGAGATAGTTCAATTATAAAACAAAAATGGATAAACAAACATGGGTATGGATCTAAAAATGTTAATCAGTGTATTAAAATGAGATGGAAGACCAAAATTGGTTCCTTGGAACTCAACTTTATTATTGAACTAAAATGAGCATTAATCTTCTAGTTATAAAACAAGTACCCAAAAATTTCGATAGCAAACATTTTCAATAAAAATGATATTAGAATAACCTTACAAAAAGTGTTAGTAAGAATTTAGGATATTGAGAGACCAATTGTTGAAGATGAATGTAGAAAATAGCGAAGTGAGGAATCAAAATGCATGATAGAAAGGAACGTGTACGTGTACATTAGAAGAATGATAAAATGATAAATTGAGGTGTGTTGAATGGTTAGGCTTGTCCGAGGCTCATGAATGGTTCAAGTGTTCAAACATTCAGAGGTTTTACGTACCAAACATGCTCAATGTTGACTGATTTAGAAACTAGTGATAAATTAACCCATTCACTTGGCTGCCTTATGATTTTTAGAAGATGGACTTGGATAAATGAAGTTATATTTTATAATTTATATGCTTGACCTAAGCCCAATATCTATATATATTATATAGTATATATGAAATTTTCGGATTTCGGATAATCCTAATATCCGAAATTTTTAAAAATTTCATCCGAATCAGAAAATCCGGATATCCGAATTTTCGGATAATTTCGGATCGGATTTTCGGATATTTCGGATTGCGGATTACAGATTCAGATTCGGATTTTTTGAACACCCCAACCTACAATATTGTAAAACCAATAACTGATGATCTTTACGAGCCTGATGTCCCTGAAGAGCTTTTTCAATTAGATAATGTTGTTATGACCCCTCATCACGAGACAATGACAGCAAAGTCTATGAGAGATCTATATGAACTAATCTATATGAACTAGTGGTATTTTATTGATAAATAATAATCAAAATAATAATCTTTATCTTTACTTCTATATAAAAAAAAAAATAACATCTTATTTAAAATGCCTATTTTACCTATGTTTTTTTATTGTTTATTTTCATTCCTTTATTGATGTACCAAAAATACACTTAATGAAATATTTTATAATATGTATCCCTCAACTCCTAAAATAAGTACAATACCCTCTTTTTACATCAATAACCTATACTACTCGCCACCAGTCGCCACCACCACCTTCGCCGCCGCATTGCGCGAACATCCATGTAGTAATAATACATATTTAGATAGCATTGAAGTAGTTAAACTTACAATACACATAATAACTAACTACACCACAAAAAAGTGCAGGTAAGTCCAATCCGCACTTGTAATCCAGCCAAACAATCTAAAAACAAAAGATATCTATAGAATGTGCAAAGGATAGACCATAAGCCAGAGGTTTGAGCCTCAAGTTACGGTTATGGACCCTTTCAGTCCCAGTCCCGAGGTCCATGTTGGAGAAACTGAAGACCACATCCCAACCAAGCTAGTCGTAGACTCGTAGTTCTAACCTAAAATATGGCATCTTCTTGAAAATTATTACAAATGTATTTATACAATGCAAATGCGGCCATCATAACATCAATCTGTGTTTACAAGCTAATCTTGGGCATTCTATCAAGTATGTGAAAATGTTTCTTCAAAATGTTATTTGGTGGCTAGTTTTAAAATTGAGAATGTCATTATCTATGTTCGAATGTGGAACAAGATATCATTTTTTATTTAGATAGCGTTTATCAATCAAATAATATCTGCATGATAAATGGGTTAAAAACTAACGTGGATTGTTATTTATTTAAAAAATTATTATCGTAAGAAAAAAAAACGCGTATGTCATGTGCCGGTCTCTCCCATTCGTGCTAATCCCTAGCTAGCATCTGATTGATACAAACGTGAAACACATGTCAAATCACACGTTGTCATCACATCAGCAGCGGATACAGGATTTCCAGAGGACGGTGGCCTGGAAATAATCTACCTTAAATGGGATTGGGGCCTAGTATTTTGGAATTTTTTGGTTGAGGCTTAGTATAAAAAAAAAATACAAAGAAATTATTGGTTGAAGGGAAGAGGGGGGTGTTTGACCACCTTGGTAGTTAGTTGCAATGTTTTAAAAACCGGATTTTTTGTCGAACCATAGGTCGGACCGGTTGAACCGGCCGGTTCGACTGTTTGGTTATTTCTTTTTTGGTTAAATTTTTAATAAAAATGTTACTAAACTTGTTACAATCCACTAAAAAATAATACCAAATAGTTATAATCCAAAGAAAATATGTGTTTTATTGTTCATAAACAACTAAAAATAACATTAAATTATATACATCATAAAAAAAATATAAAAAAAATCAAAAATTCAAAACCGGTTGAACCCGACCGGTCGAATCGGAAAAACCGGCTGGTTCAAACCATTGACCCGGACCGCCAAAAAACCGGGTTTTAAAAACCGGCCTCCTGACCGCGAACCGATCCGACCGGTCGAACTGGCTGGTCCGGTCCGGTTTTTAAAAACATTGCATTATTTTTAATTTGGATACAAATATAATTTAGAATTTGATGCTCCTGAACTCAAGCACACTAGGTGCATAAAAGTTTGGTACATCAAGATACCATGTGTATGGAAGTTTGATATTCCTTCCAGGTGTGAGCAGTAGGATCCAACTAGGGAGGCACAAGAACACTTGGAAGTACCTAGGCGGCTAGGCCCTTCCTTACATGTGGTAAACTAATGGGCATTTGCGTATGAAGGTCAAAAATGACGAGAGCTTGATAACCATCAAATTTTTTTTAAAAAAAGGAAGTTTAAAACCACATGCATAAATATCATTTAATTCCGATATGGATGGAGTTGTTGAAAAATGAAAATAGTCTAGACTACTCATATGATTTGTTGAATCCCAATGTTCATTGTATAGATTTGATGATGATAAACTGATAAAAATACTTATGCTCTTTTGAGTTTTTATAATATGAGTCAGATTGTCTAAGCTGAGTCAGCTTAGATATACAATGTAACTCATTATTCACTTTGCCAATGGGGTTGATGGCCCATTGGTAAGGTCTTTGACCTTGGGAGGATCCACTTGAGTTCGAGTCTCACTTTCCACATTTGTGAGGATGGATTAATGGGGTTTTTTCCAGAAGTCCTGGGTTCCATCCTAGACATTCGTCTAATTTAGGAGTAAGAGTAGAATAGTACGTCGTTCAAAAAAAAAACTCATTCTTCACTTCATGAATATGTATTGTAATATCTTAAATAAGTGGTCCTCTCAAGCTGCATCACCATTAAAGAGTTGCATTCAGTCAAAGTCGAAGACAAATTATTGAAGATATATAGAAGGCTAATTGTAAGTCCCCTGGTAACTGGATCGTTAACAGGTTGCTATGATTATGTTGAGGTGCGGAATCCCTCAAGATAACCT
>JAOXNX010000001.1:26847139-26869309 GCA_028566075.1 Solidago caesia
TAATTTATTAAGGGTAGAATGGTAATTTCGTGTGTAGAAATTTTCTAACTTTTTTGTTTGGTAGTGGGGTGAAGAATATTTATATAGTAGTATAGAAGTATAGATGTAGTGTTCTCAATATGTAAAAGTAGTTGACCTATTTAACTTGGCCATTTTGTGATGAAATATGTATACAAGGCTTTGAAAAGAACCCTGACATACATGTTTTTGACCTATAATGTTATGTCACAGGTTAAAATGAAAGAGACTTAGAGGTGAAGTATGTGCAGTTACGGTTAATGCAAACCTATGCCTGCTCAAGTAAATTTTGTTTATGGATATACTATCCACTTTTACATATTGAGGTATAAGTTATTTATTACACATGTTTAATGATACACTATCCTGGAAGTTGTAGGAAAAATTTCAACTCGTTATTACGCTCGCAACATTCGTGTTTGAGGAAACTATCATAGTTAATAAATGGACATGACTTGTGTGAAGTTGGTTTTTTTTAGATGCTGGAGTTGTTTATTTTAGATGGTGGAGTGATGGTGGCAAATGTTTGAGTTACACATTTCGCTCAGAAGGCACTTGATCTTGATGAAGATTTTTTGCATTATATTGAGCAAAATAATTTACCCATATAAAGAACTTTTATATCGATTTCTTTTTAATTAAAAAACACTTATTTTTGTGTAAATTGTTTGGCAACCCTAGGCCAAAAATCCTAGCTTCGCCACTGTCACCACCACCACCACCCGTTGCCGCCACCACCACACCGCCGTTGCTACTACCATCGCCGTCGCATAACGCGAACAATCCATCTAGTTATAGTTAAATACATTTCTAAATACTTAACCACCTCCTTATTGAGCTAGTAGTTAAGGTATACATGATATATTCACAAAAGATCTCGAACATTTTTTAGTATTATCTTTACTCTTTTATAAAGCAAAACCTTTTTTTTTAACTTTCTGTTTTTAAAATACTCAAATTACCTATCAATTTCAAAAACTTTGTCTTTATAATTAACTCATATACCTAAAATATTCTTAATTAAATAATTTACAATATTTAACCCTCAACTCCTAAAATAATTACACTATCACCTTTTACATTAATAACCACACCGCCGTCGTTGGCACCGCCATCACCACTAGTCGCCGCCCCCACCCCCACCACATCGCCGCCACATCACGTGGGCATCCGTCTAGTAGTGTATTGGCATAATCTATACTACCTTATAAATGAGATGTCTTGTATCTTAAATTTAAAAAATTTCAACATTTGAACCAATCTTCCTAATATATCTCTATACAATTAACACACCTAATAACTAACAAACATGGTCTATCAAAAATACCCTTAATGAGTTATTTTACAACATGGTCATTGCCACCACCCGTACCGCCACCACATCGTCGCCGCATGGTGCGTACATCCTTTTCATAACTAGAAAAAAGTTAGGAAACAGTTACATAAATACTTTAATTGTACTCATTTACATTTAAGTAAAAAAAAAACTCGTACACCCCAAATAACGATTTAAATTTTCTTCCAAAAACTTAATATAATTTGCTTAAAGGAATACATGAAAATTTTGAAAGCAATGAAATATTGCGCGAGCGATATTTTCGTTGGAGAATGGGCGGGTACCTTAAACACACAACTCTTACATAAATGATAAATCTCGACCCCCCACACATACTCTCTTCATTTTTTCATTTTTATTTACCCGGGAAGTCAATTTTACAACACACACACCAAAAACACACACTTTGCCCTATTTCTTCCTCGTCGCTATTCTTCCGCCTACCACCGCCGCGCCGCCGCCACCGCCTCCATGCTTTCTCTGGCGTATTTTCTATGATTTTCATTTTTATCAATCAGGTAACTCTTTTTTCGATTTTGTTACAATTTTTTCGAGGTTAGGGTTTCAGATCTACGATTGATTATATTTATATTTTCGTATATAAAATTGAAAAAAAATGATTTTATTTGGATTTTTGAGTGTGAAAATCGACGGTAATTTTGAGGGTTAATAATTATTAATTAATCTGAGTTAATTAGTTACGATTAACGAATGCTGAACTTTTTATTTTTGTTTTATAGCTTTTAAAAATATTTATTTATTTCTGAGATCATGATTTTGTTTGTATTTGAATGTGTTAGGGTTTCTGTCGAAATGATTGAAATTGTAGAAGTTTTATTTGATGATAATAATTTTTGATATAAAAAGATGATTTTTTTTTGTTATCATCATAAATTAATTTTAATATAGGATACATCGATGAATGATTATGTAGGATATATGGTTTGGATGAATATATATGCTGCAAGTATTGGCACGATGTACTTTGACGGGCTTTATTTGGTCGGTTTTTGGTTGATAAACAATTACTTTAATTTTTGTTTGTGTTGTTTATGGAAGCCGAGATACATTGTTTTATAATATGAGTTACTTGTTTGTTTGGATATGCCCAAATTATCTTGTTTAGAAACTACAAGTTCCATAGATGGTTTTGGATTGATAATCGATGTGTTTGTTTTGTGCTTTTCGTGTTGATGAAGGAAGCTGAAATAGCATTTTGTGTATCTGGTTGCATGATTTTTGTTGTATTTTTTTATATGTTTTGTTAATTGTGTCATAGAGTTTTGTGTGTAGAAAATGAAGGTTATGATGGTTCTGGGAAAGATATGCTTTTATTGACGTTTTTGTTGAACATATATGATAGAATGAATTATTAATGGGTGACCTGTTTTGGTACAAAAATTATTGGTGACATTTCTAACATGTTCATTCACTTTTTGTCTGATTGCAGTTGCAACGATCATCACTGACCTTCTCTTTGACAAATTGAATTTCAACCCTTTACTCTATTGTTAAGGTACTACTATCTTTCTTTCTTTCTTTCTTTTTATTTTCCTTTTAAAAGAATGCTTTGTCATAATATGATTGGCCTAATAAGTGTGAACAGGTTCAAAATGAGCTAAAGTTTTATTTGTCATAATAGGCAGATGTGTTATTAATCTACCAAAATCTGTATGTCCATCATAATCTTTTTTGTCTAAAATGCTAGCATCAATGAGTAAAGACAGACTCTACTTTTAATTGAAATTGCATCAATCAGTGTCTTCTTAATATTGATTTTGCTTTATATTGACTCAAATACATTTTTCTCATTTATAAACATGGCCTTTCTTTTAATACTAATGGCTGTAGTAAATGAATGCATGCCTTTTTTAGAAGTTGTTTAGTAGATAATAATTTCAGAAAGTGTCATGTACGTCGCTTTAAGTTATAAGTGCCGAAATTTATATCTACAATGTATAATTGTCATTCACCTGTATGCTTAAGTTGAGTTTATATATGTGGTGCATGTATGTATGTATGTATGTATGATCTCATAAGCGCCTTAGGTGAAATGGACCAAGATTAAGGATAAGGTGTTGTTTTTCAGTATTATACGTTATTGGGAGCCTTCCAACTTCATTTTTAAGATGACATATGTCATGCTGAAGTTGAGAGAAAAAAAGTTGCGAGCAGATAAAAAAAAAGGGCTACATAAGGGCCTCTTCTTTTTCTCCTTCACGATGTCTTTAACAGGGCCTTTCATGTTGAAAATTAACTTGGGAGGATCTCAAATTATACACCTCAAAAGAGAGTTAATATCCAAACCCAAATTGAACATTTTATGTGATTTGTCTTGTATTAAATTACATTTTTTGATTTGTCACTTACTTCTAGTTAAACATCTCATTTTTTATTTGGGGCGAAACTTATGAGTTATTTTCAGCAGGTGATTTGTGAAAATGACAGCAGCTGGTGGTGGATATACAATTGATGCAATTACACTTGCCAGGCGACTAAAATTTATGTATTCCCATTGGCGGGAACACAAAGACGAGTTATGGGGATCTTGTAATGCATTTGCAGTAGCCACCCCACCCCCTTCTGACGATCTTCGTTATTTGAAGTCTTCAGCTCTCAACATTTGGCTGCTTGGTTATGAGTTCCCAGAAACTATAATGGTTTTCTCAGACAAACAGATTCATTTCTTGTGCAGCCAAAAGAAAGCATCATTGCTTGATGTTGTCAAAAAGCCTGCTAAAGATGCAGCAGGTGTAGATGTTTTGATGCATGTGAAACAAAAAAATGATGACGGGTCGAAGCAAATGGATACAATATTACATGCCATTGAATCTCTTGCTTCCCCTGTTCTTGGGCATATAGCAAGAGAGGCTCCTGAAGGAAAACTTTTAGAGAAATGGACTGAAAAACTCAAGTCATCTGGCTTGCAACTTAGTGATATAACAAATGGATTAGCAGATCTCTTTGCTGTTAAAGAGGCCGGTGAGCTTACAAATGTGAAGAAAGCTGCATACTTAACTGCATCTGCAATGAAACTGTTTGTTGTTCCAAAGCTTGAGCAGGTAATTGATGAGGAAAAGAAAGTAACTCATTCTTCTTTAATGGATGATACTGAAAAAGCTATTTTGGAGCCTACTAGAATGAAAGTGAAGCTGAAAGCTGATAATGTTGATATTTGCTATCCTCCTATTTTTCAAAGTGGTGGAAATTTTGATCTCAGACCCAGTGCTTCAAGCAATGATGATCATTTGTATTATGATCCTGCTAGTGTGATAATTTGTGCACTCGGGTCCCGTTACAATAGCTATTGCGCGAATGTGGCTAGAACTATTCTTATTGATTCAAATGTCACTCAAAGCAAGGCATACCAGGTTCTGCTGAAAGCCCATGAGGCTGCTATAGGTGCATTGAAGCCTGGCAACAAGGCTAGTGATGTTTACAAGGCTGCACTTGCAGTTGTTGAAAAAGAAGCTCCCGAGTTGACTGCAAATTTGACAAAATCAGCTGGTACGGGAATTGGTCTCGAGTTTCGTGAGTCGGGCTTGAGTCTTAATGAGAAAAATGAAAGAATCTTGAAAGCGGGTATGGTTTTAAATGTTTCACTTGGGTTTCAAAACTTGCAGACAAATAGTAGCAAAACAAAGAGTCCAAACTATGCACTATTACTTGCGGATACTGTTATCGTAACTCCTGCTGGTAACGACGTTGTGACTTCTTTGAGCACTAAAGCTTTTAAAGACGTTGCATACTCTTTCAATGATGCTGATGGCGAGGGAGAAGATGAAAGACCACAAGTAAGAGTCGAGTCTAAACTTAATGAAGGGTTGTACTCTAAAGCCACTTTACGGTCAGACAACAATGAAATGTCTAAAGAAGAGCTTAGAAGACAACATCAAGCCGAACTCGCTCGCCAGAAAAACGAAGAAACAGCTCAAAGGCTTGCTGGCGGAAAAAGTGCTACTGGTGATGGAAGATCATCATCAAGAACTTCAAATGATTTAATTGCTTATAAAAATATAAACGATCTTCCTCCAACTAGGGAACTGATGATTGTGGTTGACCAGAAGAATGAGTCGATTCTTATACCAATATATGGGTGCATGGTGCCTTTTCATATTGCTACTGTTAAGACGGTTTCAAGTCAAGCTGATACAAGTCGAAACTGCTATATTCGAATAATATTTAACGTTCCTGGAACGCCATTTTCGTCACAGGATCCAAACTCACTCAAGAATCAGACAGAGATTTTCCTGAAAGAGGCATCATTTCGGTCTAAGGACCCAAGGCACATTAGTGAATTGGTTCAACAGATAAAAACACTTCGAAAAAATGTCGCGTCTCGTGAGTCTGAAAGAGCCGAAAGAGCATCTTTGGTTACTCAGGAGAAACTCGTGCTTGCAGGGAATAAGTTTAAACCAATCAGATTGACTGACCTTTGGATCCGTCCCCCGTTTCCGGGTCGTGGAAGGAAGCTTCCGGGTACTCTTGAGGCTCATGATAACGGTTTTAGATACTCGACTTCAAGGTCAGATGAACGTGTGGATATTTTATTTGCTAACATTAAACATGCGTTTTTTCAAGCAGCTGAGAAAGAAATGATTACTTTGCTTCACTTTCATCTTGACAACCATATTATGGTGGGAAACAAGAAGACAAAAGATGTTCAATTTTATGTGGAGGTTATGGATGTTGTGCAAACACTTGGAGGTGCAAAGAGGTCTGCTTATGACCCAGATGAGATTGAGGAAGAACAAAGAGAACGGGACCGTAAGAACAAGATCAATATGGATTTTCAAAATTTTGTTAATCGGGTTAATGATCTGTGGGGACAACCGAAGTTCAAAGCTTTTGACCTTGAGTTTGACCAGCCTTTAAGAGAGCTCGGGTTTCATGGGGTGCCTCATAAGGCTTCGGCTTTCATTGTTCCGACTTCTAGCTGTTTGGTTGAGCTCATTGAAACTCCATTTTTTGTGGTTACTTTGAGCGAGATTGAAATTGTGAACCTTGAAAGGGTCGGTCTCGGACAGAAGAATTTTGACATGGCAATTGTGTTTAAAGATTTCAAGCGTGACGTGCTTCGTATCGATTCAATTCCTTCTACTTCACTTGATGGTATTAAAGAATGGCTCGACACAACTGACATAAAATACTATGAAAGTAGATTGAATATGAACTGGCGGGCTATATTGAAAACGATCACTGATGATCCGCAAAACTTCATTGACGAAGGAGGATGGGAGTTTTTGAATTTGGAAGCTAGTGATACCGACACTGAGGGTTCACAGGAATCAGACCAGGGTTACGAACCATCTGACGTGGAGCCTGAGTCTGAGTCAGAAGATGACGGGTCTGACAGTGCATCATTGGTAGAATCTGATGATGATGATGAGGATGAAGATGACGAAGGATCTGATGAATCGGAAGGGAAGACATGGGATGAGTTGGAGAGGGAAGCAAGCAATGCTGACAGGGAGCACGGTGCCGAGTCAGACAGCGAAGAGGAGCGGAAAAGAAGGAAGATGAAGGCTTTTGGCAAGTCGCGTGCAGGTCCTAGCAGCAGTGCTCCAAAGCGTCCAAAGTTCAGAAGGTAAAATTTTAGGTTTTTACAAGTTTAGAATAGCTGGAGTAATCTTAAGTTGTTTTGGGAACTTGTTAGTTTGAAAAGCAGCAGTATTTTGTCTGTTAATTGTTAAAATCTGGTCAAGACTTATTTGCAAACCAACCACCTTTCGGTTTTCGATTGGTATTCCATCTATATATTTGGTGAGCTGTGTTTTTTCTTTCCTTTGATAGATCTCTAGATTCATCTACATGTAAATGATGTTGTGATTGCATCATTTTTTTGATTCAAAAACCACCAGTGTATTGTCATCAATATCAAATTATGATTTCTATAAGAAGCATGCATCATCAAAATGTTTATCTATTACCATCTAAAACAAGACAATACTGCATTCAAAATTACATCCAGTAAATGATATGATCGTTATAACATTACGAAGCAACGCTGCTGCTTAACTGAAGAACAAAACCAGAGCTTGTTAACAGGTAAACAAGATACTGTCTGTACCCTTTGTTATCCCCGTTAACTAACATACTCACAAGCAAATTAAAAGAAACGTCATTTATGGTTTTATTCTATAAAGATACTGATGGTAGTATTTTTCTTGAATATTATGTGGGATTAAACCGAGATAAAACAAGTAGATTGATGAACTAGTTACATGATGAATTAAATTAACAAGTGTTACAGATTTAAGAAATTGAATATATCGAACACACTAAAAGAATACATGTAACCTAATGCAAAATATAGTTATCATTATATTCAACAAAATCATACATAAATACCGTAGCATCTTTACAATGTATATATTATATGCTCAATAATAACATCAATATCAGTTCCGTGTTTGCGATACCAGATTTATTTAAACATGATACAAGTTCATATCCAGAGGCGGAGCCAAGATTTTGGTTCAGGGTATGCCGAAAAATTTATTATATATAAACAAGTGACAAAATAGTATTTTAGATGTGCCAAAATTTACCTATACAAGAAAATAAGGCTAAAATACACTAGCGTTTATTCTTTTAGGGTTGGCCGTATCCTCCACATGGCTCCGCCCCTGTTCATATCAATAAAAACCGTAAGTTTAATGTCAATTTCCTACAACAGAATCATAAACAAAATTTGTTATACCCACAAGAACCAGACAATTTATGGCTAGCTACGCACGCTATATCTTCAAACACGAACAAGTGCAAAACAAAGTTGTTCCTGGTTAACACGAAACGACCAAACTTGAATCAAGATGCCTTCCTCCAATCCATTTGAGTCCACAATATCATTCCACCCCGTTTTCAGCACATAAACTTCTTTTTTCATATTCCACCGTTTAAGATTCACTGTCCGTTCACGCCTTTTGGGATCGAACACAGGCACTCTTAGGGTGCGTTTAGTTGGAGAAAATGTTTTCTAGTTTTCTATTTCTAATTATTTAGAAAATGGAGGGAATTTTCATTTTCTAGAAAACAAATGAAAATTTTGAAAACGCGTTCATATTACAAAATGCTATTTTCATTTTCCATTTTAGAAAACTAGAATACATATTGGAGATGTGGAGGGAGAGGGAAGGGGGAGATGGAAAATGGAAATGGAAAATGGAAAACATCAAAATATTGTTTTCCAAATTCATGTTATAAAATAGAAAATGGTGTTTTCCATTTTCTTGGAAATTTTTTCTTGAAAATTCTAATTTGATCGCGTATTCTGTTTTCCATGTTTTCTTAGAAAACAAAAATGAAAAACAGGGGGTGTTTTCTCCAACTAAACGCGCCCTAATTGCCTTCATGTTTCCCGTTCGAAAAAAAATTGCCTTCATGTTTCAATTGTGACTGCTCTTTTGTACCTAGAATTAAATGCAAATGCATAGAAAAAAAGATGATAGATAGTGGATAAATACTAATAAACTTATTAATATGACTCAAAGAAATAAAAATATATAATTTACCGCAACTAATCCCTATAAGCCTCAAACTTATTATTGTTGCAGTAATTTTCATGAAATGAATTGAATTGAACCTATAAAATTGAACAACAAAAGTTATATAAATACAGAAAAAGAGAGGACAAAGAAGATATCTTTATGGTTCCATTATATAAATTACGGAGCCCCCAAAATTTTCATACATACACACACATACACATAATAATAATGATTAATAATGTTAGATATAAAACTGGTATAAAACTGATAGGCACGTGAATGAAATAAACTGATATTTTTCACGATATGAAAACGACACGTAAGACAAAAACTGATGTGATCAGCTCTGAAGTATGCCACATGAGCATATATATATATATAAAGATACTCACAAAACATTTATATACAGTTTTTGACCACATAGTTATCAGGTTTGTATTTAATTTCATTGCAGAGGCCATTTGTCTACTTTGAGAAATGTGTGTAAAGTTGGATTCAACTGACCGATTTTAGCTCCCCTTTTCCCTCATTAAGGTGTATATTTACTGCCATTCCAAAAAAACAAAAGTGTACATTTTCTGGTGTAATATTGTCTTTTTCTTTTCTTCTTTAATATTTTTTGTATGTATATCGTTTTGTTAGACAAATATTTCATTTACTTCATTTCAAATGTCAATATTTGATTAAGACAAAGTTTAAGAAAAGTTATTATTGCTTTTTTAGCTGGAAAAATAACATTTTCATCCATAAAAGTATTTGAATAAAGTTGTCGTGTCTAATTATTAAAGCTACTCGTATTATTGGAACACATCAGTTTACTTTTAAAAATGAACACTTAAAATGGGACAAACTAAAATAGAACTATAAACACTTAAAACACTTGAAGCGTGACTGAAGTAGTAATATATATATATAGGGGTTGGTTATTGTAAAACATGTATTAAAGTAAAACAATTGAGCTAAAATCTTTACCATTGGATCATGATAAAACTGATACACGAAAATTTATAAAGCACAAGTATATATACTGGTGTATGAAGAATTTCATGATGCACATGATTTTCAGTTAAAAGAAAATGATTGTTTTATTTATTTTATTTTAATACTTGTTTTATTTGAACCAGAACTTTTATATATATATATATATAATTCATATAACAAAAGGTGAAGATGGTATTCTAATTATTATGTATATCAACGTACTTATATTATTTATACTTATATTTAATCTACTTGTAATCTTGTCGAATGAGTGTAAACCTACTTAACGATTAGTTTTATCATCGATTTTATGTTATGTCACATTCGGGCCCATTTAATTTCTTTCAATCTTTTTTGTTTGATTTTTGCAGTACAAACTTTTACAAATGGTGGCAACACTGACAAAGTGACAAGTAGGAAAGAGCTCGGTTAAACGAGTAATGTTTAAGCACATAATCACAAAATGGGCCATGTTTATACTCGACGCCTTTTTCTCTTTTTATTTTTCTTTTTCTAATCTAACTACCATAGGTGATTACCAATTTCATGGTACTCACAAAATTATATATATATGTCTATATATGATGCGGGCTCGAATGTAGAGGAGCGGACTCTTTGTTTCTAGAGGCTCAAGATTGCATGACTAAAGGACATTACTAAAATGTATATAACTTGAGCTATGAGTGGGCAAACGACCAGTCAAAACGACTGCTGAAACGAGGTGAATGTTTTGGCAAAAGCATAATTAACTGGCAGGATGATGTTAATCGGCTTCATTGGCTGTCGACTTTGTGTGGTAGTTGGTGTTGGTGGTGTTAAAAAAGATATGATACATTATTGTATGAATTAATTTATATTAATTAGATTCCATTTAATTTGATCAAATATGTGATTTTTATTTATTTATATAAGAATTCTTTCATTTAATTAGTATATATGCGTAGGGACAAAATGGTAATTTTGATATACTTGAATTTTTAAATTTTATGAAAAAAATTCATATGTTTTACAATATAGTATAGATGTTGAATTTTGATTATATCACATGCTAAATGATATTAATGATAATAATATTCAACTGTTAAAGGCTGTAGATATAGGTATTATCCGTTAAATGATGGCCAATCACTACAACAAAAACAACCAAATGAGACGTCGATCTTTAGCGACGACAGCATGTAAAATAGGTACTTGGCGACGACAATGTCGTAGCAATGTTGTTGGTGTAGTTTTTTCAATTTACGTTTCGATTTTCAATTATTCCCCGCCTATCCTTTAGCCAATGTTGTCGCTAATGCTGTTGATTTACTAATTTTCGTTTTCTATAAACTTTTTTAATTTTCCATTAAATCGTGAAATTCATATTCATATTCATTCATTCATATTTATATAATTGGCTTTTTTTATTTTATAATAATGTTTTTGTTCCTAAAGAACATGATAGTAATTTCCACAAAGACCATAATATAAAATATTTTGCGTTGTTTATTGGACTACAAACTAGTACCAAAGGCATGATCGTAGAGTTAGACCAACATCATTGATAGCCTTTCACTGAAACTGAAAACATAATATCCAAGCCCAACTAACTTACGGGCCTTTGGTTTAAGTAAATGAGCCTCTCAAATATTTGTAAGGCCATTTCCATATTAATTATTAAGTTATGAACTAACAGGCCGTCCCATTGGTTTTTTCTTTCGGACTATAATCATATATTGGGCCCTTCAAATGCGAAGATTTCTAATGCACCTTAGTCTTGGACAAAAAAACCGGTTTTCTATCCGGTCAAACCCGGGTTTGACCAAAACCTGTTCGAGTTTTTCAAAAACTCGGCGGTTTGAAACCGGTTTTGGTTTTTGGGTTTTTGGACCGGGTAGAGACTGGGTTCAAATCGGGTCGGGTTCTGTTTTTGACAAAAAAAAAAGGGGGAAAAACTTGGTAAAAAAACGGGTCTATGTTGACCAAAAACCGTTTTGAAACTGGTTCGGGTATGGTCAAACTCGGTTTTGCTCCCGTTGACCAAAAACCGGTTCGGTTTGAGTAAAACCCCGGCCAGTTTTTGGGCATGACTAATGCACCTAAAGAGTTTTACAAAATTTACTATACTTTTTTTTTTTGAACGGAAATAAGTATATTCTATATATATACGACCACTAGCTAGCAAAACACTAGGGTCCCAAACAAGTACAATTCTAGAAATACAAAAGATTACACAATCTAGAACCTACCTAGAACTTTAACTGCAAAGGTCGTAAAAAGGTTGCAAAAAAACTTATGCTAAAAAGGTTGCAAAAAAACTTATGCTAATTACAGGTTACCCTAAGACATAAGAAAAAACCTCATCAATGAAGGCCGAGCCACCGGTTTTCACTTCAAGATGTTTTTGATACCACCCCAAACAAGTTCTAGGGAAACACGATACCACAACTCGACTCCAAGCTAAACCCCGAGCGGATTCGCAAACCAACTATCCCACGAGGCATTATCTTTCCTATCTCTATTGTGAATCCAAAGATAGGACATAGAAACAATTGAGTTAAAAATATCCCTACTAGACTCATGAACATCGTTGTGTAAAGAGTTGTTCCTAGCCTTCCAAATATGCCACCACCAAATGAAGAGGGTAGCTTCGAGTCTAGCCCGACTCGCCACCGGAATCTTGAGCTCATCAACCCATGAAAGAATGCGATCAGGAGAACCGTTGGGGATGTCAAGATTGATCCATTTGCACAAATCGTTCTTGGTCCTCGTAACGAGATTGCAGTGAGAAAAAACATGATTAGTGAACTCAACTCCATCATCACAGTTGCAACATTGGACCGAAGTAATGTCGATACCTTTAGCAAAAAGATTAATAGAAGTGGGAAGACAATCTCGTCTAAGTCTCCAAACAAAAACATTAACCTTTTTAGGCACTAGCCGGTTCCATCTAGTCCGAATATTAGCAGAGATAGGAAGGGTATGGTGATCAAAATGTTTCCTGAGATGGGCCACAGAGAACTTACTATGGCCATTGAAGCTCCAAGCCCACATGTCTTCTTTGTCATTACTGAAAGTATTAGGAAGCCCATTTACCAAATCATTGAGCATCTCTGCTTCCCTATTCGTTCTAAGAGGCCTGTGCCACTGCCACTCCCAATTCCACCCCACATTATTTCTCCTACTGTAAACCTTTCACATTAATAAGATCATACTTCCTACTAACATTAATAAGATCAGTATCAACATAATAAGTGAAATGTAATCTAAGAAAAGATTTTGTTTAAACATTTTGCATGTAAATTGATGCTTGATTTAAGCAAATAAATACAAAAAAAACCTTTCACAGTCACAATATATATTATACTAGTAAATATCAATATGATATACGGATTAAATATTTACTAGAAATAATTACCCGCGCAATGCGCGGTGGTTGATGGTTGAAGTTAAAAGGTGACGGTGTCCGGCAATCGACTTAGCCGACCGCCGGCTCTGAATTATCTAACACATGTATATAAAAATTGTATTTGTTGTTATTGATAAAAATATATATAAATAAAAATTGTTATGTAAAATCAATATATATAAAATATAACAAAACATTAAATAATAAGTTAAAAATAGTAATGTTTAAAAAATTCAAAATTTAAGACACTATTTAAATGCTTTATAAGGTAGTATAGATAATGTTCTTCAAATAAAATAAATTTACTCTATTTTTTATTTTATATTTTTGTGATTTGTTAAATTGTTTTTATAACTATATGCAGATTAGATTAGATTAGATGTGGATTGCTTATTTGCTTTTTCTACTATTGAAAACCCTAGGTTATTGTTAAAATAAAAAGTTGGGCGCCAAAAAAAGAAAAATATTGTACAAGTTGGAAAATGGCAACAATAGGATGGTACGGACCATTAATCGATCTATCAGAAGCAGCTTCTCACAATGGCCATTTTGTTCAACTTCTTGTTTTTGTTCATAAGACCATTCCTGTTCAGGTTCTTTTTATTTTCATTATTCTGCAACGTAATTGTTTGATTATTAAAATAATTTGATGATTAGTAAGTAATTGTTTTGTTTTGTGTGTAATGTAATACAGTATAAAAGTAGTTCAACAGGTGGAAAAGTAATAAGGACAGATATTCAAGTAGGAGACGATACCCGTAGGTATTTTGCTGTTTCGATATGGCAAAAACACATGGAATCCATCTTAAAGGCAGGCAGTATTGTTTTGTTACATAGTAAGTTGGTCGTTGTTTCACTTGTTTACGACCATTTATCACTTGTGTGAGAATGACTCTGATTTTAACACTACACGTCCAATTGCCCCCTCTCGATACTGTTATAATAACTGCGTAGTCTACAATCGCCAATGAGCTTTAGCTCAATTGGCGTGGGGAAATGAAGAGATGGATTTGAGACCATAGGTCTTGAATTCAAATCCGATCCAAGACGGGATTTCCAGCTGTGGGCCTTCGGGGGGTGGTTTTTTCCTGGTAGCTTTGGTGGGTTTTGGCTAACCAAAGTGCTGTTTGTTGTTCGTGGGCGTATGGGGTGCCTTTCGTCATTAGGTAACCCCGGGGTAGTCGGGCATTAATCCTTGTTAGACATTCAAAAATAAAAATTAGGCGGCACTCAACTAGCTTAAAACTGAATGCGTTTGTTCTTTACAATAAGCTAAAACACACCTAATTTAGTAAACTTTTAAAACTACTTTAACTTGTTTATTTTTGTGAGACAACCTTTTCATCTTTTAATAAGAGCTTTAGATAAGAATGTATGGCAGAAGTTTCATTGAATTATAAATTATTAGTTGTCAGAGTGTTTTTTTTTGTGAGACAACCTTTTCATCTTTTAAGTATACATTCTAATATAATTTTCCTTGAATAAGTTATTTATTGTGAGAATAGTTTTTCTACAGGACAAGGGACTAACATAGTCGAGAGTGTTATACATTTTGATATGCATATAAAATTTGTAGTGAAAGTAGAATCACATTATCATCTTTATATACCTAATGTGTTGAATGGGATTTTTCACTTCATGTCTTTTGCTTTATAGATGTCAAAGTGACACGATATGGAGACGTCGTTGAGGCAAGAACAGTTCAGCAGTCATCCATACAATGCTTGGTTGACACTTATGAATCAATACCTTCTGAAGGTTCTTACTTTTCCTTGTTTTTATTGTATTTCTCTGTTTTATTTTTCAACAAAACTATATTGTGTTACTTGTCAATATTCTGCATCAGTAGAAATAAAGAGATTTCCACTATGGAATCATCTTATGACATCAGATGATACTTTTTTCTGAAGAAGACGACCGAGGAGGAACGTAATATCTAGTAAGATTTTTTTATTTGTCATAGGATCTTATTTGGGTTTTAATTAAATTTCAGTTGGTTCGAAACTGATATCATAGTTGGGACTTAGTTTTTGATTTTATCCATCTACGTCATATGATACATGTATGCAACTAACAGCTGTAATGACACGTATCAACTGGCCTCGCAGATTCAACTTGTGCAAGTATGAATCGAAAGAAAATATTCCCAATTGTTTTCGCAACTCTTAGTATCGCATTAGAATAATTAAGGCTTACTCAATTAATGTTCGTTCTGGTGTCTGCTAAACTATGCTTTTACTATATTGTATAGGTGTAGACAACTTGATGAAGGTTTGTCATATTGGAATTGCAACGAAGGAAAAGCTTAAGAAAGTTATCACATGGGTGCTGCGTGTGGAACCTATTCTTGATAAGCATGCATTCCACACCTCCAACGTAATTTCTTTGATTATCACTTCCTGAATTGTTCTTGTACTCGTATTGTAGTTATTAATTTCCACTGAAATGGTCAGCAGAAAGGCTTGATCTATGACCTTTCACAATAGGCAGTCATATATAAAATATAAAAAGTTCCCTCATGGTTTTATTCGTTATATTTTAGAGCCTTACAACTCTCCGTGTGGACCACAACTTAACCATTACGTGACATAATATTACTTTTTCTAAAGTATGCTGTTGCCTGTGGATTGCTGATAATAACATACTATTTAGTGTTTGATCATTGTCTATTATTTCGAAATATAACCTTTTTTTTTCTTTGTATAATTTTCTATGCAGAGGAATCCGAAAACTGCAAACTGGAAATTCCCCGAGGAGACTCAAAATAAGGAGTATCTATCTCTACTGGAAGTATCTAATATAAATGATGCATGCAAAGTATCTTTTTTTGCCTCTGTTGGTGAAATGTTTCTTCCTGTTACCAATATGTATCCTTCCGAGTTTAAGGAGGAAAGGATGTTTATCAGAAACAGAATATTCACATCTGATTATGGAAACTTAGCTGAAGATCTCATCTGTACTGGTTGTCAGTTATGCGGTGCTCCTTTAAATTCTGAATTTGGGTATGCATAAAGCTTTCCTTGATAGGGTCCTATGTGGGAAAATGGGTGGGTAAGGTAACTGGCCATATTAGATTCGGATTTTGGGTTGAGCCATAAACACTTCTTCTATATATAGTTAATATGTTTAATAGGATCACAAAAACTATGTCACTGCAATAGTTATCTATTCTTGTAAAAATATATGTTATAGGAGGGAAGCTATTGGCATTGGTTGACTTTCAACCTGTTTGACTTATTCGACCTATTTGACTTAACTCCCTTTCAGCCAAACTTTCTGATTTGACCCGGGAGGGATAAAACATAAGTCAGATCAGCCATTTCATGAGTAAATCGGTTGAAATTGTCACCTTTAGATTATTTTTTTTAACTTACCTGCAACCCTACTTAAATGCCATTTATATTTTGTGAATCCAGATCGAGAATAGAGCAAGAAACTGTTCCACTTTATTGTGGAAAAAGCCCTAATCGTCTCCATATTGTAAGCTTAATATACAGGCCTTTTTTGGTATGTCTACTTTCTTAATTAAGCACAATTTACGTAATATGTAGTCTTTTTTCATTTTAAAACTTCTGCATTAAAAAAATTAGCACCTAATTAGGATTTCTAAGTGTTGATTTATGATTTCTTGTTATACACATTGACTTCTTCATTTATCTATAGTCCACTGTGCAATCAATAGTTTTTGAAGGTGGCACATTTTTTTATGCTTCTATCATCTATAGATCAATCTCTATAGCCTCTACTTAACGTCTACGAAGAATATTTTCCCGTCAGTACAACTCTCGGATTTAGTTTTGATTCTATAAACTTAAAAATGGGCCCTTAGTTTAGAGGTTGCAAAATGTTTGGAATCAAACTTTGGATAATAGGCTGGGTTATGGCTCAAGATTCTTAGCAGTTTAGTGTTGGTCACGGTTGCGGACTCTTACATAAATTCATCAATTTTTTTATTTTTTTTACTTTATAGATTTTATGAATAATTAATGTGTTAAATATAATGACAAAACCATCTTATTACAAAAAGAATCCCCAACTTTAAAAAAAGGGATAAACGAAGTGGGATTCCTATTCGGGCTCTGATGTACACGGTGTAACCGGTATTCTAGTGGCCGTTTCCCATACTTTTTCTCTGGCATCCCAAGATGTTTACCCAGAGGGGTTCGTATCCGGGGTTCGAATCCGGGCTCTTCTGAGACCTTCAGGGTGCCTTACCACTGGGCCACCTTGAAGATGGTTAAAAATAATCCAACTTTTATTTCTAATAAATAGGATGTTTTTATGCATCTAAATTCACCAACCCTTGGACTTGTTTCTGTTTTAGTTAAATCCTTTAGGTTAATATAAAACATATTCTTGTTCGGTCAAATTGCTATAATGCCATCTCAATTACTTACAGTTACTCAGTAAGTTACATTTTGATATTAACATAGTGCAGGGAGTTTGCACTGTATTCTGAAACGTAACTTTAACGCTGCATTCCAAAACTCGATAATCTGAACTTGATGGCCCCCACAATCAGCTTAACCCATAGAAAAACACGTTTTTAACTGATGGGGTTCTGTCTTAGCTTGTGGATAATAGATCCAATTTCTGAAATTTTATACTTGTCGGTTAAAAGAACGTGACTGTCACCAATCAGTTCCTGTCGATAGAAGTTGTTCTGTTATAACTATCCATTAAGATTGTAACCACACCACCGAATGTGGTTTACGGAAGTAAAATCGTAGAGTGAAAGTACAATCTAAGTTATTGGTCCTAGTTTGGATATTCAAGCAAGATCGTGCCTTATATAATCTCTATTTGCCAAAAATAAATATAGATAGATAGGTCCGCAAGTGAAACTATTCATAAAGTAAATTTGGATTAGAAAAGTTTAAGCCTTACTGTTAAGATAGTCGCAAAGTGGTGGTATATTTTGAAATCTGAACTTTTTATAAAGATTGGCTGAATGCAAAAGTAGATTCTAACTCTAAGCTGAGTAGGATGGATCGAGGTTCCAAACTTCAGGCAAAACTTGCAACCTGATGCGACAACTGTATCCACAATCACAATACACACATACAAATTTCCAAAATGGTCAAGCGTTCACATACAAACCAACCCCATCTAAACATCATCTACATCATAGTAACTACGACTCCACGAGAAGATCTACTCACGATTGAAACAAAAGTGCACATCAAACATGATAGCAACACACATCAAAAGTGTAAGTTTAGTACAACCTAACCACATAATTGGACAAATCTTCAAAACCTTGGACCTCGATCTTCTACAATCGAGACTTAAATCCAACCTAGTCTAAAAATATATTTTTGAGGCATACTAGAAAGAAATTAGAAAAGGCTTTCTGGAAACACCATATGTACCTCCTATTTTTAGGCAAATGAGGAAGTGGAAAAGAGAGTGGAGCCATACCATGTGGCACACTGCGTAATATACTTGGCCATGCCCCGTGTCAGGATATATTCATGTCACATAGGTTGTGGCGGCCGACTAGCCATGTCACATGGCCTATTCTGCCACAACATATGACACCCTTTGAGGGGTCTTATGGTCTTCTATGTTTGGTGTCGTTCTACTCCAGTTTCTCATCTTCGGATACTTGGCATGTTTGGTAAATTCTACCAAATTAAGTACAAAATTACAGCATTTTGCCAATAAATTGGCTCAAATTATTGGATATCTGAGACTGTGGGGAGCAAGGCTTCCCAAGGAAGCCCCAAACTCACCTCCATTCGCCATGTGGCGCCTAGTCATCAATGGGGCATTCCAGGGGCGTTTTTTTGGAGTAAGGCTTCCTTGGAACGCGAAGGACCCAACATTTATTTTATTTTATACCTTTAATTAAATAAAACAATAATATATTAATAATATATGATAAAATAATAATAATAATAATAATAAGTGGGTTTGGTGTGATGGGGCCCATTAATTGTCAGTGGGAATCATCTAAAATAATAAATAATAAAGTTTTTGTCAGTGGAATCAAGCGTTAAGTTTGGAACGGGACTTCATTTTTTTTTGCCCTGGAACGCCCCCAGGGGCCCTGTAGCAGGCGTTCTGGGGCGTTCTAGGGGCGTTCTATGTACTTTTTGGGCGTGCCTTAAGTCTGAAACGCTTTACTCCTCACGGTCTGATATACCAGAAACATGTCTGATCTTGGTTTTAAAAAGCGCGCCTAAGACGCAGCTGCTGTCGCTTTGTGTCAAAATCCAGGCGCCTTTTCTACAGTCAGGTGTTTTGCTCATGAATTTTTGTCAAAAAACTTGAATACTAGGTTGTTTTGCTACTTAAAAGGGTGTTATATATATATATATATATATGGTGTTTTAGTATTTTATGTGTTATAACTTATAAGTACTATATAAATAATGTATAAATTTGTCTGCCGTTCTTAAAAAAAAAAACCCAAGTGTCTGCTTTGGGTTACATCACTTTACATATTCCTTTCTGCATTTATATATTTATATTTGAACTTATATAAATGCCTAGCTAAGTCAAGTGACCTAAAAAAGTTCAAGCTGATTTGCCACCTCCATCCAAGCTTCGGGTGGCTGAAGTAGAGGTCATCACCTTGCTTGAGTTCAGCACTTCAACTTATGTTTAATGGAAGCTTGAGCCAAGTGTATCTTATTTTCTGGTTCTCTTTTTGGAAGACCTGAATTCATAATTATCGATTTTCTGTTATCAGTAATTTAAGGAAGCTATTATTGATATTGAGGTTGACAAGCTGTGCATTTGACTCTCAAAAGTCTACACACCCTTTTTGCTGACACCCATACAAATAGTGTATGATATTCATTTATCCCGGGGTTATTCAAGAAACTTAAATGGTAACCATATTAAGATGTTTATTTTCCTTTCATACTACGTTGTCCCCTTCAAGATGTACAATGTATTTGAAGAGTTAACAATGATCATATACCAGAACTTGCATTCAATTCTAGAAAGCCTCACAGGAACATTAAGTTTATTTTAATGTTAATGCTTTTTAAGAAGTTGAAAAAGAGGTGTTTTTCTTTGTTAACTATCTTTGAAACCTTCTACTTTCATGATATGCAGCTGTATGTATGGGACGAGTCCACATATATTCCTGTAGTTGTCAAAAACAAGGCTGCCGAAATCTTGCTTGGAAGCATTAAAGCTGAGAGTGTTCACTCTAGCTACAAAAAGCAATCGTGTGGTCAATCGGCCAACACAAAGGCAAATGAAGCCATGGAAGACCAATGTCGGGCAGGTCTAAACTTTTACTCACTCTGGTTAGTACTATTGAAAACATTGTTGTGTACAGGTAAGAATAGCCCTTTAAATTTCGAAGTCAGAGTTGACATGAGCAAAAATTGGGAAAATGGGAGGTTTGAGATGCTGTGTGTATCACTTCCTTTTAATTTTCAGATTGCTAATTAGCTTTGTATATAATTCTAATTACATTGCATCTTAATGCTATCCTCCAGGTTAAATTTGTGTTTAAATGTTAATATTGAATCTGGACCATTGATGGGATTAAATGAAGGGTGGATGTGGTCCTACTTAAAAGTTGGACTCAAATGAACAATCTCCTTCGCATTAATACTCAATTTTTGGAGTGTAAATCTGATACACATTCCAAAAATTTCTGTTTTTTTAAATACTAATAATAATATTGTTTTTTTAAAAAACAGATTTTTTTTTTACTAAATTTTTTGTTTTTTTAAAATAATAATAAGAATATATTATAAATTTCTCTTTTTTTATTAGTTTAGTATGAATATGTTATTATTGATATTGTTATTATTGCTTGTTAGGAATATCATTGATTTTAGTTAGTTTAGTATGAATATGTTAAATAGTGTAGTTGTTATTGTTTTTTTTTTTTAATAATATCATTGATTTTAGGAAGTTTAGTATGAATATGTTAGTTAATTTAGTTGGTGATATTTGAAAAGATTAATAAAAGTATGAATATGTTAGATAGTTTAGTTATTGTTTGTTACTAGTTGTTATTATTGTTTTTTAGTAATATCATTGATTTTAGATAGTTTTGTATGAACTAGAAAGTTCGTGTGCCGCCCGTTGGGCGGTGTCGGTATTTGAAGCGTGTTGTGGTATTTAGCTAGATGTTGTTGGTGTGTAAGAAAGTTGGTTCATGGTGGGAATGTGTGTTTATTGGCATATGAAATATTAAAGGTGTTATCGCCCTTTTCTATACGATCTTTAAAAAATCTCACACGTCTGGGTTCAAACAAAAATTACAAAAACCAAATGTAAAAAAGGTATACAAAACAAAATGTTAAAGAATATATAATTAAAAAAAATACAAAAGAGAACAAAAAAAATAGGATAAAAACCAAAAAAATGGAAAACAAAAACAAAAGGGGATACAAAAACCAAATGAAAAAAGGTACAAAAAATCAAATGTGAACAAAAAATACAAAAAAAAATATAATAAAACAAAAGATTACAAAGTAGAACCAAAAGAATAGGATTAAAAAAAAACATAAAGAAATAACTATATATATCATTTGAATATAACAGAATAACTCAGGGTTATATATGTAAGTTTTAGAGGGGCTAAAATATAACTCTTGGAAAACAAAAGGAAATACAAAAACCAAATGTTTAAAAAAATATAAAGGAATATATAATAAAACAAAAATAAAATAAAAAATAAAACAAAAAAAATAGGATAGAAAAACAAAATATATAGCATTTGAATAAAATATATAACATTTGAAAAAGTTTTAAAAGAACAAAATGTTAAATGTAGAAGAGGTATAAAAAAAACCAAATGTTAAAAAAAAAACCACCACAAAATATATAAGTTGAGAGGCTAGAAAAAATCAAAAAGAAAACAGGAGGAGCGGGAAAGAAAAAGGAGAGGCCAAAGTGTAAATGTTAACATAATACACTTAAAACCCCTAAAAAACAAAAACCAAAAAAAAAAGGTGGGAGGGGGGGTTCGAACCCGGTAC
>JAOXNX010000001.1:26869409-26880640 GCA_028566075.1 Solidago caesia
AAATGTCAAACAAAGCTAGAGAATGAAGTTTGTCTGTACTAGGTTTGGAAGACTAGCCGAATACTAAGATTCCCATATACAAATTTGAAAAAGAATCCACATTAGAAATATTCGAAAAGATGACATGTTTTCCTAATGGTTTCTTTTATCATGTATGATGATGATGATGATGTATATGCAAGGAGTCATGATATATGTGACTAATTTGGTAGCCTAAAAATATCTCTAAAATTCTTGTACTGACATATATGGATTTCACGTATTCTCTCTCTTAATCTTAACTGTTGATCTGTCATGTTTCAACACCAGATATTTAGGCATGGTTGTAGGTCTATCATGTTAGTCACATTTATTATTTTTTTATATACACGGCATCAAAAAAACCAACTTGGAATGAAAAAATGACTCAATTTTCTAAGCTAGTTGTTATCGCAACAAATGTTTGAGTAAGATATATACCATCTAATCGAGAAATCTCGTAGAGGCCGTTTACAAAACCTTATTTGGATACTTATAAGATTGTATATAGCAGATTGTACCAAAGAAGATTCGAATATGAGAACCCTTGTAATGATTTCAGAATATTAACCACTAGGCCGGTGGTTATCATTAGTTAAAACTTACAATTCACCATATTCCAAAGAGTGATGATCTTAGTATCATCATTTTTGATGGATGTACCACATTGTACAAATTAAACAACTAGCTGTACAAGCCATTAAGGAACAATTGTGGTAGATCCATCAAAAGTAATGGTACTAATATCACCACCCTATTCCAAATCTTTCATAAAATTTTGATAGCTAAACAACCCCTTTATGATAAACTGGGTAAACATACAAATAGGGGTGAGCAAGGGTCCAAACCCGGTCCGGCCCGACCAGAACCGGCTTGGCCCGAAACCCGAAAATACAAGAAAACCAAAACCGAAGCCCGACCCGTTAACCTGTCGGGCGGTTCGGTTCGGTCTTACAAGGGTTGGCCCGAATTTGTTGTTTGTGGCTTTTACACAATCTGCTGGGCTCAAATGGATTTTTCTCTTTTGGACCAAGATGGGGCAAGATGTGGGCTAGGGTTTTCAAACAAGTATATACATATACTGTGTATATATATATATACACCATATTTTCAAGTACACTTTGTCTTCATTGCACACTTTGTAGTCTGTCGTCTGTTTTCGATGGTGAAAAATGAAAACCATCAGATTAATAGAGAAGAGACTATATGTTGCAGTGATGGTGTTGATGGCGATGATGAAGAGCACCGGTGGTGGTGGTGGTGTTGATGTCGATGATGAAGAGCACCGGTGGAGGTGGTGTTGATGGCGATTATGAAGAGCTTGATGGCGATGATGAAGAGCAGTAGAGCTCTCAGTAGTATATATCATTACATCATTACATGTATATAGATAATAATTAGATATGTATAATAATGATAATAATGAAGAGAGTCTTGACACTTTGTTGTGTCTTTCAAATGGCAGGTCTCACTTCAGATCTATTATATTATCATATATATATAATATTATTATATTACTAGTACAATTGTATAAAATATAATATAAATTGTACAAATATAATATAATCATGTGAATTTGCAGGCTTTGGCCATATATGTTGCGTGAGAGAGAGTTTCTTTTTTGTCAGGCATCATGTCAACTTGCAGGCTTTTGTCAAAAGTTACACATATCGGTTTTTCGGGTCAAACCGAATTTTTCCGGGTTTTAGCCCGACCCGGACCGAAACCCGAAAATTAGGAATCCAGTGAACCGAAAACCGACCCGGTAAGCTTTCGGGCGGGCCGGTTCGGGCCGGGTTCGGGCGGGTCTAGGCCGGGTCTCGGGTTTCCGGGTCATATGCACACCCCTAATCAAAACTACGTTTTGTTGTGTCCCTTTTATTAATAGTAAGTTATCTTACCTCGCGAGACGAACAACAAGAACCACAACTTTACCGTGTACCCAACGTGTTCCCGACAACCTATAAACATATAAATATCATTAAACAATGCTATTTGACCTTCCATGACTCTACAAGGGTCTAACGGATACTTTAAAGATCATAAGACTCGACGAAATATGACCAACGTTCACTAATTCTACTTTCTGAATACTTTAACTTTAACTTCACTCTTAAATGACATTACCATTAGGAAGTAGACTCAATTACGAATTCGTAGCCGCTTGAATCAACTAAAACGGAGCCATGGTTCAAAAGTTACGGTCGTTTTAAGAAAATCAGCGAATCTGGACGCATCAGGAGTCAACTCGACGCATCAGTCAACGCATTAGGAGTTTCGGCACTACATGATGCGACGCATCATAGTGGATGCGACGCATCCCCTACCTGGTTCAGCTCAAATGTTCGTTTAACTCGCAAATCGACTAGTCTAGGCTCCAAATCGAAACTTGATTCTTTTACACAACTTACTACATACATATCCAAGCATATCTAACATGTTTCTACACAAACCCACTAACCAAATCATGAGTTACCATTTCACTTCATTAACAACTTAAAACCTTGAAAATGGTTATCACTAGCTAGTGTTCTTGATCATTTAACAACTCATGCAATCGTTTATGAATCATACTATGAAACCACATCAATCTAACCATATTACAACTCATTTGATTACCAATCACCATTAATTCAACTTAAACTTAATAACTAGAAATGGAACTAAAACATAATCAAAGAGTATAAAGATTTAGGAGATATTACCTGTGATTGATGAAGAGATTTTAACCACCAAAGCTTAAGAAAATCTCTAACAATTTGAAGGATTGAAGCTTGAGCTCTTGAGAGAAAAGAAGAAGAATAAGAGAATAAGAAATGAGAAGAAAAGAAGGGTTTCTCTCCTTTTACCTAACAGGGGAGGTTTCCCCCAACGAGGGGTTTCCTCCTCTTTTCTAGATTTAGTCCCTCAACTTATCAACTTTGACACATTCTACTTATTATACAACCGAATAATCGACTCAACTCTAATGGGAACACTGACACGGGTTTTCCACTAAATTAAAATACAATAATAAGCCACTTACTTATTACCATATATTAAGCCACATAACACATAATCACCAATTTACACTAACATTTATTCATTTAATAAATCTCTTAACATAAACTTGACTTTGACTTAGAGTTAAAGTCAATAACATTAATTAAAAAGTTCGGGATGTTACAGATTGAAAGGAAAATACTTGAAAATTTATTGTCTTTTTGAGTTTTTTTTAAGAAAGAAAGAAAAATGAAAGGAAAGGAAGTGATGAGAAGATTCAATGAATTTTAGTGTAAAACCAATCATCCAATTTTTGAAATGATTACAAAGGAAGATTTCTTTTCCATTCCCATATCTTTTTTCATTTCATTTATTTAATAAACTAACTTAATAATGCACCGTTTGTCCTTGTATCATGAAAAGACTAAATTACCCATCATGTGTTTGGTACGTGATGACTTATTAAATGGAAGTTAAGGGTCAGGACCAAAAGTGTTGACGGAGAAAAAAAAATTGGATTAAAAATGTATTAAATGAAAGTTAGAGACGAAAGCTGCAAATAACGGTTGACGATAAGGATGAAAATTGTAATTAACTCATTTCTCTATTTGGGACAACTATAAATTATCTTGTTCTAAATTACTCTTTTTAATTTCATTAATTAATTATTTCTTTTACCTAAATTAATCCTGTAAGTTATATCTATGTATCATATTTTCTATAAGTTATATCTAGTGATCTTAAAGGGAGGGTGTCATGATATATCAACCCAGACCAACCCCCGGATAGCATGTTGCTAACTTAATTTTACCTCTCAAACTAAAAATCCACCATTTTTTACAAGGTATCATGATACACCAACTCATTTTTTTAAATATATTTTAAAATATAAAATAACAATTATATAAAACATTGCACATTAATACATGGCATGAAAAGCAAATCGTCAGTCAAAAAAAAGATATTTTTTTTACTAGCCGATCATTATCCTCATTCTAATTCTATCAATATAACACCTTGGAAATTAAAAGGTAATTTCATAAAAGCATTACTGATACATTTAAAAGAAATAGAATAAATGATTAAACATATTTTAATAATAAAACATCTTGATAAATCTGGAATTTGGAGAACAGATATAAACTATACAGTGTGTTATACGTGACAACTAAAACAAGAGCCAAGTTACTTCCTTTAATTGGGTCACCATCTTTATCTTTAATCCATCAATTGTCAAACTCGGTTTGACAAACCGATCTCCTCCAAGCCAAATGCAAACCGACGTCGAAGGTGTGGTGTTCCATTTTGGTTTCACACAAGCCGAACTCCAAACCGAGTCCACACCCTCCCCTAAGTTATACAGGCAAAAAAAAAGGAAAAAAAAAGGATGAGGTTTCTTTCGGATTATTTAGGGAGAGTGAGTTTTTTGATTAAAATGTATACAATCTAACCGGGTATCTCATGGTTGGTTTTGAATCGTTTCTTGATTACCACCCCCAAGATATTACATAGTGAGATTTAAATTCGAAACCTCTTATAAGAAAATCAAGTCTCGGGTGGTTATTTGATCCAAGGTTCCAAACTAAAACTATGACAAACAATTAATCACAACTAGACTGTGCATATAAAACAAGTAGATTGATGAACTGCTAGTTACATGATGAATTGAATTAAAAAGTGCAAAGATCGAATCATCGAAGAAATTCAATATATGGAACACACTAAAATATACATGTAACCTAATAATTCTTCTCGATCAGAAAACACAGAGACGTATATATGCTCAATAATAACATGAATAACAGTTCCTGTCGTTTGCGATACCAGATTTGAACATAAGCATATGATACAAGTTTAATGTTAATTTCCTACAACACAAAATCATAAACAAAATTTGTACGTTATATCCACAAGAACCAGACAATTTATGAGTGTTATGCACGCACGCTATATCTTCAAACACGAACAAGTGCGAAACAAAGTTGTTCCTGGTTAACACGAAACGACCAAACTTGAATCACCGTACCTTCCTCGAATCCATTTGTGTGCACTATAGCATTCCACTTCGTTTTTAGGGCATAGACTTTCTTATTCATATTCCATCGTTTAAGATTCAGTGTCCATTCACGTCTTTTGGGATCGAACACAGGCACGCTTACATCTCCTCCGTTTCCAATTTTCCTTTTCTCAATTTCCGTCAAGATCCCAGATTTTTCAATGTATATTGTGGGTATTAACAACCGGCCTAGGCTCTTGGTCACGTCTGATGAGGTAAGCTTCTTCTGGATCAACAACTTAAATCTTGACCCACCAACACCAGCTACAAAATTCATCAAATCCTCAATGCGATCCGGAAGTGCGTCGTTTTCTTGAAATACGTTAATGTTACTTGAATCCGCGTGTTCCATATTATCGCCATTGTTGTTTAACTCCATTCTCACATCATCATCATCATCATCTTCATGATCAACAGCATTACCGTTAGAAACAACTAGGGTTGTCGTTTTAGAAGATTGCGGTGTTGGGTTAAGAAAAAGTGTTGTAGTTTTTCCAGCACACTTGAGTTTAAGTCTTCTAGTTGGTGAAATGGGTTTCTTGAACTTAGTCCTTTCTTCAATCTCACGCAACTTTGCACGCATGGTCTTGACAGTAGCATCGGGGTTATCATCTTTAAAACCCATTAACGACAGCAATGTCGCAATGTTCTTCCTACATTTTCTTTCTCTCGTTCTTGTGTTTTTCGCCATTACGGATTCTAGTCAGAAACGAAAGGGACAAACTATGAAGAAGGTCGATGAATTGAATTGAATTGATCGAAGGCAGGCGAGGACGTAAGTACTGAGGGTTTTTTTGATCAATGCAGTGGGAAATTAGATTTATTTATAAACTTGGAACCCAAGTTAATCGAATTGGGAAAACATTAGGTTGTGTGTATATAAGGAAATAAATCCAAGGAGCGTGTAATTTATGATAAATTTTAGGAATATCTAGATTTGATTTCAAGATTATTTATCGTTGTAACTAACCATAACAATATAACATGGATTCCGACTCTGGAGTAAAGCTTTCAAAGTTTTTATACTTTTTTGTAATTAAAAGAATGATTGAAAATTCAAATTTATATATTATTCTAAATTTCAGTTATTGTATTGATTGTTTGTATCCAAATTAAACATATTTATATATATTTGTTTTTAAAAGGTAAAACACATTTATATTTAATTCTTATTTAATTTTATCCACTTCTTTCTTCCTGCTCAAAATTTTGTATTCTTAGTGAACCACATTCTATACTCATTTCCTTTTTTGTTCTTTTAAGTCTTTTATTTTAACTGCAAATTTAGGTTCAGCGTCATTGCCTTTTTGTATATCCATATCTGATTTCAGAGAAAACTCGTTAATTTCCGGGGAAACTCCTGTCTTCAACCCAGGGAACATTTTGCTCACAACCGGATTTAAACACAAGACCTCAAAGTCTCAAGTTCTCCTAAGCACCAATTCATCTATTGATGGTTGTCAACGTGATTAATAGATTGTTTTCTTAAATTCATTATTCTTTCTCAAAACCAATTCATGCTATGACATCAAGTGCCTGCAAGTATGACAAGTTTTGAGAATTGATCTGCATGTTTATGAATTATAAGAATAGGGTGTAATGGTAAATTTAACATGCTGCCTGTAATAGTAGAACCTGTATGTATGTTTTCCATGCTACCTGTCTTTTTTCTTCCTACGGCTTATATGTTTTATGTCTATGTTTTCTATTCCATATAATCTATCTTAAATGTAGCTATGCTATACATGGCCGCCAGACTTTTTTTTTATCATATTATTAATGCAGATATGGATACGCGGCCGACAGGTATGTTTTGTTATTTGTTATTTTTTTAGTATTCCACCATACTATTAATGCAGATATGCGAGACGCGGCCGACAGGTATGACTACGTACTCATTACTTCCCTCTTGTTCGGTACCAGTTTTGGCCGGAGGTCCTTATGGAAACAGTCTCTTTACCTTCGGGTAAATGCAAGACTATGTACATCTTACCTCCCCCATACCCCGCTTATGCAGGGATTGGGTACCGTTGTTGTTGTTGTTTAATACTTGTTTTATTTGAACCAGAACCTATATATATATATATATATATTAATTAAAAAAATAAAAATTGTTTTTATCACAAATAGTCCCTGTGATTATGAAATGGACGATTATACGTGAGGGATTTAACGGCTAAAGTTAACAGAAGTTAGTGGGAGAGACCTCTGGCAACGAAAATGGAAAATACAGGGACACTTAGCAACGAAAAAAAAGTCCATGGAATCAAATGCGAATGGTGCCAACCACAGGGACCATTTGTGACATTTTCTCTAATAAATGGTTCTCACTTGGTTCGTATTATAAAAATGGATGTATTTGAATGGTACATGTATGATAATTATATGATATTAAATTATTATTATTTATGTAATACAAATATACAAAATATATAAAACTAGCCTAATATATTTAATAAATTATTTTCCTGCGTAATACGTGGGAAGGTGGGATAAACATATCAAGTAATTTTCTGGCTCCGTCCCTGAGGGTATATATATTATACATTTATATAATGACAGGGCAAAGTTAATTATAAATATTACCTATTGAAAAGTACTGACATTATTATTTGAAATTTATTTTTATTGTATATGGTCGTATGATATGTTTGTTATATCTTTTTACAATGATAATGTAAAATTAAATATAGATAAAACATGTTTATTTAGTATAATAATAAAATTATCAAAAATCATATTATCTTTTTATTTATACAAAATTAAATATCAAATTACTAATTTTAAATTACAATATGTATCTATTGAATAAAAACATGACATTTGCAATAAGGTTTATATTACAATGACCAATGCGATTAAATAGTACCCCACATGTCTTAAAATAAGTGTTTATAATAAAAATGATACATAGTTATAGAAATATCTTATCATTATATATATATATATTTATTCGATGACAATATTACCATTACTTTTTGTAAAAATCTTTAAAATTTATATTTGTGAAAAAAGTATTAGGGTATTATCTATAATACTATATAAAAATTCTACACTTCATGTTGAAAGTTAGGAAATTTTGATATGTGAAATAATCTTCCTTCACCTGCAACTTAAATCTCAATTAATACTTTATATATTTAGTCAAATTTTACATTTTTACAATTAATTTATTTAATTTATTTTAAATTATATATTTTTAATTTTAATTATCTATAATAATATATAAAAATTTCACATTTTATGTTGAAAGTTAGGAAAATTTGATAAGCGAAATGACTTTTCTATCCATGCATCTTAAATCTCAATTAATGTTTCATATATTTAATCAAACTTTTCATTTTTGCAATTAACTTACTTAATTCATTTTAATTTTAATTATGATAAATCACAATTATGCCTTACACAACAAATACTTATAAATTTTAACAACGGGATTAACTACGGATTCTTCCACGACATATGCTTATATATTTTAACAACATGATTAACAACAAGTTCTTTCACAACATATTCTGGGCCGCCGCATTGCGTTTGGTAGTTTTAAAAAAAATAAAAATGTGGTAATATAGTTAATTAACATGTTATTCTTAAAAAGTGAACATTATTTAAAACAAAACTTAAAATTAGTTACTTCTCCACTTATCGAGGAATGAATAGGATAATGTATTCTATAACTTTTAGTTGTAAAAATATTATTTACAAAAATTACCTATAATATATAAAATAAAATGATAACATTGTTTACTTCTCCACCGTTGACAGTTAACTCAGTAACCGGTTGACAAAACCGCCTTTCAACTCATTGGGTCAACTCAGACCATTGTATTGTTACTATTGTATTGGTAATTAATATTGGGGCTTTATGTACCTTAACATACAAAAATATGAAACTTTTAATACATATGTGATCGACTAAAGTGATCTTATATTAGTAAAGTAAAGTTGGTGTGTGTAGACTAAGAAATATTACTAAGTTTATAAATAGATTTATATGTAAAAACTAAATATAAATTTACTAAACTAAATAACTAAATAAATATAGAATTAATTACATACCAAGTTTACATACATTAAATATAAATATGAATTTTAGAATTTTTGTATTTTGATTTATGACATCATCCATTTAATCTAAAGGTATCAATTCAATATTTGAAATTCATCCAAATGTTTTATCTTAGTCAATGAGAAATTTATGACCCTCTTTATATATATATATTGGTAAATAGTAAATTAGTTGGATTACTAAATTTATACATATATATATATTGGTAAATAGTAAATTAGTTGGATTACTAAATTTATACTACATTATAAAGCATATGACATGAGTTTTAAAATTTAAATTTTTAAATACAACGGAACTACTATATTATCCTATTATCTAACCTTTTCTATATTTATATTATTTATATATATATATTTTACCTTATCATTTCTATTTATATAATACCAAATATTCATAATTTTTTTTATTCTCGTATGTTAGACAACTCAAAGTTGATGGCCTGTGAAGCCGTTTGCCGGCCACACTCCTTGCTTTATGTACTAGTTAAAGTTTAAGAAATTTTATTTTTGAAATTGATTATACCGAAATATATAACTTTCTAGGAACTCATCCACCTTCGCATATTGTGTAGGTACATTTCTAGTAAATATGTAGATTAAATGATGTTTCAATTTGGTTTTAATTACATTTCTAGTACGTAGAAGTGGTTTATAAAAGTTTAAAACTATGTTGCCGAGCAATTCACGCTCTTTTCTCCTATTTGTTAGTCGTTGATAAGACAACCACGTTTGATTTTGTAACTTTGAATTCTTTTCGTTTTTATCTCAATGTTTACATTAGTTTTTACCCATTTATCTATTTGTTTAAATATCTAGATGACACCTTCAATTTAATCTGATACGGAGTATAATTAAGGTTGGCTAAGAAATCATTTTTGTGATTTATCTTTACTCCTTTAGAAAAGTTCTAGCCACCCTTATTTTTAGAAATGTTGAAAAAAAAGAGTTGCGAATGTACAAAATTGCCTTTCATTATTTTATTTTACCAGCTACCCTTCTTTTAATTTGTCAGCCCACAATCCTCCAATTTATTTATTATCACCATCTCTCTTACAAACATATACACAAACCACAAAACGCTCTTAAAAAAAATCCCCCATCACCACCGCCAACACCACAACCATCAACGCCGGCGATTGCATCTCTGTAAATGTATCCGCCGCAACACGCGGGCACTGTGCTAGTATTTATCTAAGTATTAAATTTTACCCATTCATTCATTCATTTATTTATGTATTTATATTTATTATTATTATTAATTAATTAATTAGCTATTATCTAAAAAATTAGGGTATTATAGTATGTGACATTCAATCTATGATTTTTGAGAAATTTTAAAAACTAAAAATTAAAATTTGTTACTTGTTCACGCCACTGGGTGTGTACTCTTTGGTGGTTTTTCCACACTTGTATATGTAAATGTCGATATTTAGGCAAACACCAATAAATTGTTACGCCCATAAACTCCAAGCAGAAGCTAAACATGGACTCTGTTATTGTACAAGCTACAAAAAGTGTGTCTATCGCCTGATAAATGTGTAGAATTCACTATTTGGTTGAGTGAACCCATTCATAGGTAATCCAAACTGTTGGCTAAAACGAAAAAGAAACTGAATTTCATTGCAGAAAATCAGCAAATGATAAAAAAAAATCTACAATAATCTTGATTAAGTACAAGAAATTATACAGGATTTTATTCATATAAATCCCTCTTAGAGTTTTCAGTACAAAAGAACCATCACCAAAAGAATTACACTAATGCTGCAAAACCTTGGTGGTGTCGGAGGTGCTTCTCCCAAAGAGGTGGCATTCAAGGTATATACCACGACTGGACTACGAACATGGTGAATTGAATCTGTCCATATCAACGACATACTCTTTACTGTAAATGGTGACTTAATTCTTCCTCTAACAGTCACACTAAAAGACATCTTCTCGTTTGACGAGGTGAACTGTAGAGTGTTGGGCTCCACGATGATTTTCAATTCTGGGCTTCCTGTTATTGATACTGTGTAGGTTGAACGAGCTGGACCGACATTTGTTACAGTCCTTGGGAAAGTAACCACAAATGCGGATTTCGTTTCAACTTGCACTGCCATGGATG
>JAOXNX010000001.1:26888175-26906112 GCA_028566075.1 Solidago caesia
CTATATATATAGACAAATAGACAAATCTAATATATGTGTAGATCAGTAGATGTGTAAAACTGTGAGTTTTATAAGGTCTCACCCTATGCGTCGTCTTCTATCTCGCTGACAAGCCCATCGTGAAGGACGACATAGGTACCACCCCATCGTGGGTGGCAGTGACGGATCCAGGATTTCTCGACGACGGGGGCTTGGAATTTTTTTTTACCTTAAATAGGGTTGGGGCCTTGTATTTTACGATTTTTAGTTAGGGGCATAGTAAAAAAAAAATATTTACAAAGAAAGTAATGGTTGAGGGGGGCCCGATGACCACCCTGGTAAAGGGCTGGATCCGCCCCTGGTGGGTGGTCGTCGTCGATCCCCATCGTTTTTACGAAATCGTTTGACGAGCGTACATGGCAATAGATTACGTATAAAACAAATAAAAAAGCTTTTTTGAAACCAAAAAAATACCCGTGATGCGTATAAAAAAAATGTGTGTGTGTCTCTCTGTGTGTGTTTGTGTGTGTGTTTGTTTGATGTGGTGGGAAAGAAGATATATAGTTTTTTTTTGAAGATATATAGATAATATATTATATATAGATATAGATATATATGTGTGCTGTGTGTGTGATTTTTTTTTTGCAGGTATTTTGAAAATGGGGTGGGTTGGGGAAGATGGGGTGGGATGTGGTTGGAAAGAATCCTTATTATTTTTATTTTTATCGATATAGATAATATAGTTTTATATCTATATATAGATATAGATAATATAGTCCTTATTATTTTTATTTTTATATGTTTTAAATTTTATAAAAATAATAGTTTTATATAATTTTGTGGTAAAATAAATGTGGAGAGAGAAAATGCTGATGTGACAGTGAGGATGAGATGAAGAAGGGGGTATGATAGAGAGGAGGTAGTTCTTGGGTGTGTTTTGATGAGAGAAGGTTGATGTGACAATGAAGATGAGGAGATGACGAGTACAGAATATGAAGATGCCTAATAGCCATTTTATGTAATTAATCTACTATTTTTATGTCATTTGTGTTATTCGTAAGGGATAAAAAGAACAAGCAAACAAAAATATCTTCAGAAATCTCATAAATGGCTCTTCTCCTCTCACTAAAACCACCATCACCACCACCACCACCACCACTATCTCTCCTTCCACCACTAACCACCACCACCACCATTCTATTCCCTCCCACACTCAAACCACCCAAACCCCACCATCAAACCCGCTTCTCATCTTCCTTCAACAACAAAAACTCACCTGAAACAGACTGCCCTGTGCCACTTGACCAACAGCCCATAAACGAGTACCAATCTTTATCAACCTCCTCACCATTTTCATGGGCCTCAGGTGACTTTGTTGAGTATTGTTCTCGGTTAGTTGCAACTGGGTTTGGGTTTGCTCTGTTTGTGGGTCTACCTGTTTCTTGGTATGGGTCGGTTGGTGTTGGGTGGGAACCGGTGCAACGGGTGTTGGGTGCTGTTTGTAGTGGGTTACTTGTGGTGACAGTTGCTGTTGTTAGGATGTATTTGGGTTGGGCTTATGTTGGTAATAGGTTGCTCAGTGCCACTGTTGAATGTATGTACTCTATGTTCTTACTTACTTTTATGTTGAGGGGTTAGTTGAATTAGCTTATTCTTTTTTTTTTTGGCTTTATTGTCTTATATGAATAAAAAAAAAGTTAAAAAAAGAAACTAATAAGCTTATTTTTATCGGCTTATGAGTTTATCAACTTGAACTCATTGCTTATTTAAGCCAGTAAGACCAAATTATAATAAAGTTGATAGAGCTGAGAAGCCAAAACAATGATCCGAGCCTCGTTGGCTTTCTGAATTTGTGATAAGCCAGTAAGCCCAAACAATAAGGAAAACAAAACTCCCCGTGATCACATGTCAACTTTTTGATTATGCAATCTTGATGGTTATCACATATAATCACATTTGGTAAATCATATGGGTACAAATACTTTTGATCACTTAAAGAGGTGACGGGGTGTTTAGATGATGTGCGTCTTAAAAGCCGTTATGTGGTGTTGAATAATTAGGATTGGACAATCACTTGTAGTGATACTGGCGAGAAAGGTTTTGTTTCTGGGATGTTTAAGGTAGTGTTGGAAGTTGTGATGATTGAAATTAGTAGTGTTTGAGTGTGTGGTAAGTTTTGATTATGTAATTAATATGTAGATAAATTGATAATTTTTGCGATAAGAAAATGAGGGACATTTTGTGAGATGGGAGTGGAGTCTCTTAAGTTAGGTTAAAAGAAGCGTGAAACTGGTAACTATATTATATTTTATCGTTTGATAATCAGTTTACTTGTCTAATATGAGTTATCTAGAACCCGTTAATCCTCCACCGTTTAAATTTAAAGGGTATGACTCCTATAGGACAATAAATATCAAACTATTTCAAATCTCCACTTTGAGCTTGGTTTAGGTTTTCTTTGAGATTTGTCATAGCACGCAAATGGATGAAATGAAGGAATGCTTTCCCCTTATTGATCTTTGACTATACAACCGTCGGTGATAGGGATGTAGAATATAAACACAAAGGGAGGAGAGTTCTTGATTTTATAATGGGTAGGAGATTTTCATTGATAGTATTTGAAGATAAGAAAGGATGAGAGTTGTCTGTTGAAGGGGAAAGAAGTAGGAAAATGAGAACACATAGATAGTATTGTTCTAAATTAACGCATGGGACAACAACTTAAAGAAGCAATACAAAATGTCTCTATTAGCTGAGGCTGTCATTCTGTTAGGACTAGAGTGAGAAAAAAAGTTACTTTGGACCAAGTTTTGAGAAAGAAAGGTGAATTGTAGTTGTAATTCTTGAAGTAGATTTGCTTAAAGTTATTTTAGAGAGCTTAACATTAAGTTGAAGCTGCTTACTTATCCATGCACAAGTTTAGGAAATTTGATGAAACAGCCAAAAATGCTCAGATCCAAGATCTTAGAATTTACTCTCACTATTTTTATTTTTTATTTTTTTTTCTTTCTGAACTACAAGGTGATCTATTATAGATACCGGCACAATTTATAATAGGAAGTAAAAAACTTAACACAAGTTTGAAGTTTCTGTTTCATGCCCTGCTCAATTCCTTTGATGCTAACATGTTTATGCCGTTTTCAACTATTCATCTTATCCCTAACCTTTTTTGCTACTGAAGTTCTAACATCTTGTTAAACCTATATATTATAAAAACATCATTCACATATAGAGTGTAAATGTAAATATGTTGAAAAAAATTTGTAATATAAATGGAACCACAACGTCTTGAGAAGAGACAAATGTTCGATAGATTTTTAAGCAACAATCACTGACATATCTGCATAAAATAATTGTACATGTAAGGCAGTGAGCTTTACACTATACATACGGTAATTATCATTCACAATTTGTACTAAGTATCACTTTCCTTATTCCAAAGAATATTACAATTAGAAAATAGTTTGTTTATATTCATAACGAATTAACGATGTTAATTAAACGTGCATTTGAATTGTTGTTTGATAAAAAAAAGAGAAAGAACTGCATTCAAATTCATAACTATTTTAATTTTTCAGTGAAGATTGATAATTCTGGCATGCATCTTCATTTGTAGCTTATCTTACTTTTGGAGGATAAAACTCATTAATTGATTTGGATATATTTGAAAAGAATGATGCCGTGTTATCCCATATATTGATGTATTTGGATTTATTGTGTATGTACAGATGAAGAGACTGGCTGGTATGATGGGCAGGTAAGTTCTAAATTGGTCATTGCCTTTGGTGTTCATTTAAATAGCTTACAGAGATATATTTGTGACCCGAAGAAAACCCATAGGCTACTTCTTTGTTGCATACATGGTTACAAAAGAAGATATACATATAAGCCCTTTTTTTTTTTGTTAATATTGGCTCTGTATTTAATTACCGTTTTTTGAAGGTTATATATGATAACAGATTTGGGTGAAGACTGCTGAGGTGCTAGCACGGGATCGACTTTTAGGATCATTTACTGTAAGCGATACATCCTTTATCATTTTCAGTCTTTCAGAGGTGGCAGTTTTGACTTCTTTACTTGTGAACTAGTCGGCTTGGTTGTGTTTTATGTTAAACAACTGAAGTAATGAAATTAAAAAAGTTAGCTAGAAGGGGAATGAGTCCAATTGGTCAAACGGATTATACGTCGCCCATAGTGTATTTTATTATTTCATATATCATTATATTTGAAATATAAAGATTTCATTGTGGTGACAAGTGACAACTAGATTAAGATCCGTGCATTACACGGATTTGCATAAAAGTTCAAAGTAAGAAAATATGTTTTCTTTCATGTAATCATATAATTATAGTTTGTCATTATTGTCGCCATTTATCCCCTTACATGAATTTTACTTTTTTAACTTCACCATTCCATTTCTCTGCCTTTTTTACGATCTTATAATTCTACAATTTCCATATAGATCAATATTAGAGATGGTACTATGTTTGATGCGCATGAAACAACTCCCAAAATATATTTTTGTTAGACCTATTAGTACAGACAATCCCTTATCAATACTGTATTACCACCCGTTAAATATCAAACAAAAATCATGTCCAAGTCTTAGGAACCCTTTGAATGTAGACCCAGAAGTAGAAAAACTTGTCACACTAGTTCGGTAATGGGTCAAAACGGGTAATATTTTTGGTTTGGTTCAGGCCAAGTTAGGTTGACACACAAACAGTTTTACGCCTATTATTTTGTACTTCCAGAATTAATTAATGTGTTAAATATGATTACGGAAACTTTATAATTATAGTCTTAAGTTTTTTGCACAAATCATCTGAGCACAATTGTGCATTTGGAATACACTTTGGCCAAACTTCTGACTCATTCACCTTTTCCATGTTTAGTCAAAATGTTTGCTTTTACCCATTTGACCAACTTGAGAACCTGGATCGAACATTTTACTTATAAATGGATTGAAATTGCCACCTATGTAAAACCATATTTTCATGGAAATGTGATCCATATGCAGCCAATGGGAGTTGGTCCGTGCGGATGTTCAACCATTAGAATATCAAACTTCAAAACTATTGCATGAAGGTTGACTTTCATTCTTTTGGGATCCAGGTGAAGCCAGTACTAAACAGATTAAAGAACACATTGGTGACTCTAGCGATATCTTTGTTCATTTCCATTGCTCTTCTTACCAACACGGAAACCACCCAAAAGGATGCCTACATGCCTTCTGGCGGAGAACCGGGTGGCAGATCAGTAGCAGGTGCCTATAACGACGAGTCTGCAAGATCATTTGAACCAGAAGCATTTTGTGGCGGATCTGGCCCCTCCATGCATGATTAGATGAAGGTTTTACCGATGTGCATACGGATACAACAACAACATATGTGATTTTATCTATGTATAGGCACCCTTTTGTACAGATTTATTAATATTATTATTTGTTTATGCTGTTAATAATTATTAAAAAAAAAACTGCATTCTGTTTTCAATTTCTTTTACAATTGACAAACATAGCATCCTTTTCGGTAGATGTCCATTCTACGTTAACAAAGGTAACTATGACATTGATATCTTACCTAATATCATTTTTAAGAATTTATTACAAAAACTATTCATAAAAAATCTTAGTTTGTTGAATATAATAAATTAATTAATTAATTAACAAGTCAACAATGGTTACCTTATAACAGACATTTAAAATTGCAGTTGCTTAAGAGTTGTTGGGCACTTGGTCCGGTCATCATTTTCTAGTAGCCATGCACATTTGGAATCAACATCACTTTACGCAAATTTTGTGTTAAAAAAAATAAGTTCTTTCTCTAAAGTTAATTTTATAGTGATAAAAGAAATTACTAATATTATTGCAGCAATAAAAGAAATCATTAATCAATTTGAAACAAATACAGAGTTATTAATCAATTTGGAAAACTAAATCGACTAATTTACCTATAAATTGATTGAAATGGTAATCTATATATGTAAAACTATACATATTATCCTATCCTATGAGTTAATAAAGTTACATCGAGTAACCTTGTATCTTTTTCCTCCATAGTTGGTCATTCAACATCATATAAGATTGTATATTTATATTGCATATATTAATTTCACGTAGTGCAAAACTTATGCTTTAATAGAAGCATTTATGTATGACCCGAACTTTAAAAAAAAAACATTTGACGTCATAATATTCATTGCTATATTAAATAGTTATCTCGTTACTTATGAACCTAACCCATTTAAAACAATTAATTCTGACCAGAACCTTGATGCGCCGCATCTACATACCAATGCGACGAATGGTGCTTAAACACAATGAGGAGGCACATATGCATCCAAATGCGGCGCACTAAACCAACAAAGTAATCAAATAACTCACCTTGTTAGCGGCTAACAATTGTTACTAAACACTATCTATAGCCATAATCATCATCTGGTTCATCATTTTCACTAGACATTACCATAATTTCATCATTAGACATTTTTCTCGTAATTTACTCATTTTCAAGTTCAATATCTCAATTTAACCTTACTAGTCAAATTATAACATAACTTTACATCAAATGACCAAATATTTTAAAATTAAATTTGCAGTAAAAGCAAAAAACAAAATTTTAAAAAAAAATTATACATATTTATAAATGTACAGAACCTTTGATTTTCATGTGGCTGCCGCTAATATTAGATGATTACCATAATATTTTATGCTATGTTTGATTGATGGCGATATAAAAACGGTGAATGGTCTCAATCCATTCATCCTCCAACTTGGCTCAGCAGCTGTGGGAGAGATTACTTATTAAATTCGGACCCCACTCCCTCCCCTTCTCTATTCTATAAAATCAAAATTTATTTTCATTTTTCTAAAAAAAACAAAACCGACACAAATTCACACACACACACACCCACCAAACAACCACTTACACTCCCACTGCCGGCCCACGGATCCCTCCGTCGCCGCCGTCCCTGCGATGAATAACAGGGACCACCATCGCCATCGTCGTTTCTCTTTCATCATCATCATCATCCACTTTCTTTCTCTAATTTCACCAATCATATTCGCCTCTGCTGACGTCATTATATCGGAAACAGATCAGCAACAGCTACAAGTTGAAGAAACCGCCGAGAGTAGCTTTGTAAATAACGCCACCGTGAATGCTACCGCTGATAGAGACCGGAGCTTTGCCGGAATGATTGATCGTGCTCTTGAAAAAGAGTTCACTGAAAGTGATCAAAATGAAGGTTTATATTATACTAATTACTATTAGATCTCTTGATTTAAGTTATTTACTTAGGGTTTTTTATGTAGTACTCGTATTATTGATTATATTTATATATAGTTAATTATTATTTGATAATGTCAGGGTTTAGAATTATATTTGTAATTTATATATATGATTTATATATTGATTGATTGTTTGCTACATTATTGTTAACTTTGGGAGATCCTAGTTAAGAGTTTGACTTGTGTTTTTTCTATTTCACTTTTAGTTTATTATTATAATAATAGTTACTGTTATATATATATATAATATAATTATAGATATCATATTAATGGATCTGTTAATAATGTGAGGATTTTGCTTGAATCTGAAGCATATCACAATGGTGGATATTTTGATTAGAGTGATTTGGCATCTATTCAACTGATTTCAATGTGTTTGTTTTGCTAACCATAGCTCTTATGGTTACAACTAAGCTTTCGGTTATTAAACAAATAATAACTAATAGCAATTCTACTTTCCTTGTTTTTATATCAAAAGTTATTAGCAAAACCTTTAAAACTGCAGGGTTTTTTTTTTGGAGCTGGTTATTAAATTTAATTTAATGGGTGGGTGTTTTTGTTTCCTTGAAAAAAATATTATGATTGACTTCAAGATAAAAGTCTAGTTCATGTGGAACATGTCAAGTATTGAAGTTTATTTATTTTATCAGCTTTGATGATGTATGCTTTGACAAAAATGTCGAAACAGATTTTTCTCTTATATTTTGTTTCATGTTTTTTGTTCTTTTTGGAGTATCTAATTATGAAGATGTAACTTGAAAGTAAGGAAAGTCTTATCCAGAAAGAGATAATGCACTTTCTTAAGTACCAAATTGCTAAATGCTAACCAAACATATATTATGTTATACTTTATTGTATTTACTACATTTCTTTAGTTAAAATACTAGATCTTTAAATGATTTAGCACCGGCCACTAATAAACTTATACTGAAAGTTGTGGTATACAATAAGGTTTCACTCTTTTTGTATAAAGATAGGAGGAGGGCGATGGATTATTGAAACTGTGAACTGGTCTTGCTTCATTTTTATTTTTTATTTTTTTTACGGCAGTTGATTGATTTCACTATTTTTAAGGAGAAAATGGGAGACCGGGGGTCAGATGCCATGTTACTGGGAAAATTGCTTTGAGCTCGTTAAGTTATTTTTAGACTTTGTTGCAGATTGTGAATCTAGTAGTATGGTATATTTAGACAATCCATGAGATTTTGGGTGTTATGTTATAGCTATTAGTATATGATGCTTGATGCATAGTATTACTCCTCTATACGGGCACCACACAAAGTAGTTTATGTTCCGTGTTATAATCAAAAGTCCGCAATAAATGATCATTGAAAAATGCCCCTATACAATTTGAAGAGAAACTATAGTTATGAGATAATCATCTTGAAGCCAAAAGAACCAACAGTTATTTTTTAAGTAGGGTTCATAATTACTCTACTCCACTTGATTTAAACTGATGATGCGTTTGAGTTTTGACACTTTCTATTGGAGTCACCGAAGTTACTATTGTGGATGACAGTGGCGCACCGTTCTGATCTACCATCTTATTTTTGTATCAATTTTAGACTACAAGTAACTCCATGGCTATCATTTTAAGTATTTGGCTTACTTATCAGTCATTGCTAGTGTTAAACCTATGACTGAGTATAGACGCATTAATTTGGAAGCGTTGATTCACATTTCATGATTTTTACTTTTTTCACATTCATTGCATTTTCAGAGAATGATGCAGGAAGCTTCAATAACAGTGTTGCTGGGCAACAGGTTAGTGCTGTCAGGTTTTATATAGTCTCAGATGGATGAATACACTTCAGTTTTTCTCACCATTTCAGGTTTTTCAAAAGGCAGCGTGGAATTAAATTTCCACTGTATTAAACAAAAATTTGGTTTTCCAATTAATATAGTTCATCTCTTACTTCATGTTTACTTAATGACGAGATTTGTCCTCAAGTATTTTTTAAGACAATTGAAGAAATCCCATTTCTTTAGCTTTTCCTATGTAGCTCAATAAGCATGTTTCTTTGCTTGCTGATTATTTTTTATTTACATGTGTTTTCACCAGGCTGTATTGGAAACTGTAGCCAGGGTTAAGTCCAAGAAAAATGACACAAAAGACGATAAGTATGGACTCTGATCAGTTATTTTAATCTCTATGATTGATAGCTTATACCTGAATCATAATAATGAATAATCTTGGTCAAGTGCAGAACATAGATATAAGAATACTACTCATATTGAGACAAATCTTGTAGGTCCTTTCAACTTCATCATGTTTTTAATATGGATAACGACAACGGAGCAGAAGAAACACCAACACTAATTGACAGGAAGGTAAAAACTTGAAGTTTGTAATGTTATCTAATATATTTTGGCTACAGGTATTGATGTATAGTCGTTTTTTGTTCAGGATAATGTTTTTATAATATCCAATTTCAAATCAAAGTATCCTGTTCTACAGTTAGACCTGAGGTAATTTTTCAACTTCAGGCCATCTTCCGATCAATATTTTGCTACAAAAGCAACATTTTTAAATCAATCTTCCAATTTCTTATTGTTGAATTTATAGGTTAATCTCGGATCTTGTAATTGTTATTGTATCTGCCACTTGTGGCGGCATTGCCTTTGCGTGTGCAGGACAGCCAGTATGAACACTCTTTTGGTCTTTGCTTGTGCTCCTTTATTTTATCATCAAATGTGTACTGCTTATGTCTTAATTTTTCCATGACTAACTATGGCTATCATTTTGCTTTAACAGGTGATTACTGGATATTTGCTGGCAGGATCTCTTGTTGGTCCCGGTGGGCTGGATGTAGTCAGTGAATTGGTCCAAGTACGTCACTTAGCTTCTAACACTTCCACATGTGATCATGTATTGTGCCCTTTTACAAGGCCTTGATGATATATAGAAGAAGCTAAAACTTGCTTTTTCAAATTTAGGTAGAAACAGTAGCACAATTTGGTGTAATTTTCCTTCTTTTTGCTTTGGGACTGGAGTTCTCTGTGGCAAAGGTTGGATTCTTTATTATTACTAATTTGCTATGTCTTGCCTACTAACTTCATTCATGTGATATTGTCAGTGCAATAAACTATTTTAACGTAATTCTGATTCTAGCTTAAAGTTGTTCGGGCTGTTGCTGTTCTTGGTGGACTGCTTCAGAGTTTCTTGTTTATGTGCATTTGTGGGATTACTGCCTCTGTAAGTCAATGATTCCTTTTAACATTTTTTGGGAGCCAGATTTAGTTTTATTTGTTTATCTGTTTAGATTAGTTCTTTTAGGGTATTTCTTTTCTTCATTTTAGCTCCTCTAATGTATGGAATTGGATGACATTTGCAGTTATGTGGCGGTAAACCTTCTGAGGGAGTTTTTGTTGGTGTGCTCCTTTCAATGTCTTCAACAGCAGTGGTAATGACAATGCAACTTAATTCCTTGCCCATGAACCTTTAATATCATTATAGCTAATCAAATGTTAATGGTTGTCGTTGCAAAATGTTTATTCTGCAGGTCCTGAAATTTCTAATGGAGAAGAATAGTATTAATGCCCTTCATGGACAAGTTACTATCGGGACCCTCATCTTACAGGTCCTTAGCATCTCCCCCCTGAATGTCATCTATAATTTAGAACTTGATCCAGTAGACTTACAAGTGCTCCTATTTTCATCCCAATATGTTTAGATGACATTAGCAACCACTGTGTAGATGATTTTATTGTGCTCTTGATCATATTCATGATCTCTTGTTTACTCTTTTTAACAGGATTGTGCCGTGGGTTTATTGTTTGCTCTTCTTCCAGTCCTTGGTGGAACTTCAGGTGTTCTACAGGGGGTAATATCCATGACTAAATCGTAAGTTATTGATATCTTGATTTGTTGACTTCCTCTTTTGCATACTAATTTATAGGATCTTAAATCTTATATAAGGTTCCGGTATTTCATGTTAATGCTTTTAAAATTAAAATATGTACTTTTCACACTGGATTTGCTTCAATGAATATCAGAGAATTTTCTTGATTTCAGCATACTGATTCTTAGTTAGTCAGGCTGGTGGCGTTGATTGCATTTTTGGCTGTGTTATCAGTATTTTCAAGGACTGGCTTGCCTTCGTTCCTTAAACTGATGATAAGCCTTTCCTCACAGGTGTGAAGTTATTTGATGCTTTTCAGCTTTTAAATTGACCATTTTTATAGTGTTCCTTTTTTAGGCATATGATGACATGTCGTTATATATCATTTATTCATCCTTTCTTAATCGTTTGTGCAGACCAATGAACTGTATCAGCTGGCATCTGTTGCATTTTGTCTGCTGGTTGCCTGGGTTTGTGTTTCTACATAATACTTGATTATATCTTTAAAACAAATCCATGTTGTGACTGCATTTCATGCAGTATCTTACTAATTTATGATTTATCTGTGTAATTTCAGTCAAGTGATAAGCTCGGTCTAAGTTTAGAATTGGGCTCGTTTGCTGCTGGGGTTATGATATCAACAACCGATCTTGCTCAGCACACGCTTGAACAAGTAAGATTGCAGCTGTTGTTTCCTCTTGATTTGCTTGGTTACGCCCATTAAATTGGTTTGAAGCGATTCAAATAAACTGCCTGCCTGCCTGATAAAGTTTTAATTTATATGTGACCCTTTCTAGTATTCAGTTATTCTTTGCAGAAATTAGTTAGTACTTTGACATGTTTGTTAATTTTAATGTGTTCCAAATGTTCTTGTGGTCATGTGGTGTGTGTTATTATATCTGTTACAATATGTATTGGTTAGAGTAAAACGTGATGAATTTGTATGAGAATAGCAGTATGTGATCTCAAATGTTCTTGCTGTCATGTAGACTTTGTTATTTTATCTGTTACAATATGTATTTATTAAAGTAAAACATGTTGACTTTATATGATGATAGCATTATATGATCAGCATAAAGATACTTGGATTGAAGTGTTTACTAATGCAGGTTGAACCTATACGCAATTTCTTTGCTGCTCTTTTTCTTGCAAGCATCGGCATGCTGATTCATGTTCATTTCCTGTGGAATCACATCGATATTCTGCTAGCATCAGTTTTGTTGGTGGTTATCGCCAAGACAATTGTAATTTCCATAGTTGTCAAGGGTTTTGGCTACAACAACAAAACTTCAGTTCTTGTAAGATTTACCATGCTTTTAGACTTGTAATCCACAGCTTTTCTGTGATAGAATGCTATTTTAAGAAATGACAAATTTTGAACACTCTTAAGTAGATGTAGCAGTTTCTATCTGACCGGTCAAATGGTTGGTTAGAATAATAGTTTGAAACTGATCAATTGGCTCAAAAAGGGTGATAAAAAGTTGCCTAAAAGTTTATTTTATTGCTTAAATTCTCTTCCAAGTCATTGTATTTAAAGTTTCAGATTAATATATTTAAATTAATATAACTTCTGTCTTAAAATTTGACACACTAATAAAAAGTCTGATGTTTTTGTACAAAAAGTGTCACGTCAACCCAACCTGACCTGGCCAGTTTTTACATGAACCCCTTTGACGGTCTCGTTACTCAGCCCACCCGAGCGTCGCAGTTTTCCACCTCTATACTTTACTTTCTAAGTTAATGACTATCATATTCATTGGAAACCTTACTGGTGATTAGGGGTGTAAACGAGCCGAGCCGAGCCAGATCTTGGCAGTGCTCGAGCTCGAGCTCGTTCGAACCTTATTATTTAAACTCGAGCTCGGCTCGTGAGAGCTCGAGCTTGGTAAGTGATCAAGACTAAGCTCGATTACCAGAAGCTCGTGAAAAAAGCTCATTTAGGCTCGGCTCGATTAGTATGTGAAAGCTCGATTAATATAATAATATGTATATATATTATTATATTATATATGAAAGCTCATTTAGGCTCGCGAGCTTAATCGAGTTGTATATTCGAAGTTCAAGCTCGGGCTAGATTAGTAAACGAGTCAATAGTTAAGCTCGAATTTGACTAGAGCTCGTTTAGGCTCGGCTTGAAACGAGCTTTTTACGAATCGAATTCGAATAGTTCGCGAGCAGGCTTGACTCGTTTACACCCCTACTGGTGATGCCATTATTGTAGTAGAATGGATCCTTTTTCTTTGTATTAACAGATTAAAAAAAAAAGATTGACCCTACTTATTTCAATTTTCTATATATTATCATCAATAATTATTTTAATAATGCAGGTAGGGATGTCGTTAGCACAAATAGGAGAGTTTGCTTTTGTCCTTCTCAGTCGTGCTTCTAATCTTCATCTTGTTGAGGTTAGTGTCCAACATATTTGCTAAATCAGTTTCTTCTCTCGTCCTGTTTGAACTTGCTTTATGCAACAGGGAAATATAAACTCCGAATATGAAAGACAGTGAATGGAACAAATTTGCTCTCATGAGTTGACATTCTTTGTTCAATTTCGTTTTATACAAACTGCACACTTTTGCTTCTGATACGTCTTACCTTTCAGGGTAAGCTGTACATGCTGCTGCTTGGGACAACTGCTCTTAGCCTGGTATGGATGCCATTATAGCCGCAATTGGTGTGCTAAATGAATATGATTAATAAATTTTAATGATAATCTACATATAATGTTATCAAGATACACATTTGGTGTCTTTCGACTTGTTTAACCTATTTGACCAATTGGGCTTCAATATAACTCAAAATGAAACATTAAAAATGCCTCGATTAAAGAAACTAAAAAGAAAGTGATAAAAGAATGTTACCGCCAGTAGCTTTCGGGTTTATTACTAGCATCATTCCCCCACTCAAAATTCATTGTGGGGCCACTTTGGCGGACCAATTTGGGATAAAGGTCACAGGTCAAATCTTGGGACATTACACTTTGTCCTTGGGTATTGCCCGGCTCCATAGGATGGTACACAATGATAGGTGAACATTGTCTGGGGCTGGTCTTTGAAGAAGGGTTATTAGAAAAAAAAAAGTTGGTGTCCAATGGGCACATGGGGTCAAGGGTTTTTCCGCCCATATAAACCTTTTGGAATAAAAGAATGTTACAGGCCATCATAAAAAAAGCAGTTCAAACTTTTGATGTCTATTCATCTAGATCCTTTTTGCACGTAATGGATCAGTAACAAAAGCAATTTTGTAGGTGACAACTCCGTTACTTTTCAAGATTATACCAGCTGTAGTGCATCTTGGCGTCCTCTTACGGTGGTTCACTCCTGATAGTCAAACTGAGGTCAATCCATTATTCATACAGACGCACATATCTATGTTTTCTTTACTTGACATCGTTTGTGAATTGAATTTACAGATGGGATTCAAAGTAGATGGGTTGCGTACTGATAGTGCTAAGCAACGAATTGCTTTGATTGCTAAGGATCTTTTGATCCATGAAGGTTAATTACAGGCAAAAATCGTAAAATTTGAGAGGAAAATATCTCATTACCTTGTATGGGTTTTCAAGAACAGCCAGAATATGGATTAATGAAAACTGTAAGGTTGTTATTATGTACGTGTCTTTTTGCAAGAGTCTACAGAAGAAAAAACAAATTTTCCTCAGAATGAGGAAATGGGTAAGGAGTTAATCTAACCAATAGGCAACTAACAGGTGTGAAGATTGAGGTATCTTTTTAGTGAACGGTTACTTTCTTCGTTGGTTTGTAATGTAAAATAGTGTATGTACGTGGGAGAGAACAAGAGAAAGTGACTTCTATGTAATTTTTGAAGGGCCGATTCTTTGATATAGTAACAATTGTTGCTTAAGGTAGTGTCAGGTAAGGACTGTCTGTTGCATTTATATCTTGTTTTATAATTTTTTGCTTCTTTAATTGGAAAATGTGGAATTATTTTGGGTTCACAAGTCGTCAAGTCCTGTTGGAATGTGTATGGGCGTATGAATATCTGAATCTAATCAACTGAGTCTAGCATAGCATGTATTTTGTCCACCTGATCTATACTCGAAAGATCTTTTTGGAAACAATGGCAAGCATTTATACGAAATGTCAACATTTTCGGTGCATCCGAAGTCCCATCCATTTGATATTATTTTTGTATAGATTTAGTAATTTGTATTCGTTATGTGCCAACCTGGTTTTGGAATTGCATTAAGTTTCAAGTTTGTGTAATTTAACCTACCAAAAAGCCTGCCTAGGTATAGTATCTATAAAATCCAATAACTAATAAGATACACAGTTAAAAACATATCATTGGCCCGACGGCATTGTATCAATTAACAAAATCTCAATGGAAAATACGGTTGTATAAAAAAAAATGTGCATATCTTTTGATGCTCAAAAAGTTTAGATACTATTCGAGGTTAACCAAGACCAATAAGTCAATAACTAACAAATGGTTTAAATGAGTATTCAATTTGAATTATGGGTGCATTATTAGCCCAATGAAAAGAGATATGAATGGGCCATGCTCATCATAAATGATTGGTTGGTGACCCAAAAACTGATTTAAAGGTTTACTAGGCGACAAAAAAACTGCATAAATTTTGATAAGGCAGACGCCACCATCAAACCATCTCTTCCCTTTTCCTATATTTCTGTGTGCCGCCATACCGGCAAACAGCTTTTCTTTGTCTTTTTTTGTTTTATCACATTCAAAAATTAATTTTTTTTGAAAGGTGAATTTTACCAGATCTTTGTGTCACGATTCGATAGCGGGAGTTTTATCATACGTTATCTTAACCGGGTCCGCACTACAGAGCTCCATAGAAATAGAAATGCCTATTTCAAATACCCAATGGGGAAAAAACCCCATACTAATCCGTCCGGAGGCACGACAATTAATAGAGGTAAATCTTGTCCCCTAAGACTTGAACCTGGGTCTCTCCAGATCTAAGCCCTCATGTAGGGACTTCCTTTATCTCAAAGTTGGCCTAGGTGGGGATCGAACTTGGGACCTCTCAGTCACCAAAGGGATGTCAAGCCACTAGACCAACTCATCATTTATACATTCAAAAATTAATTGATAACATGGTTATATATTATTGTATAAGAATTTTATATGTAATAATTTGGCAAAACATGAGGACACGTAGGCTGTAAACAAGTCGAGCCGAGCCGATTAATTTATGAGAATTGGAATTTGAGCTCAACTCAATTAAATTGGGAGAGTGGGAGTTCGATCTCGGCTCATTTCAAGTCTTGAGTGAAGCTCAAGCTTGGCTCGAGAGTATTTTTAGAGGTTAGAGCTCAACTCAACATTATTTTTTATTTAAATTATGTTTATATATTATTATTTTTAAAATAACATCGCTTATTAAATATTATATTTTGAGTTATATTAATTATAAAAGTGAGGGTCGTTGCCGAGATTTACTGCGATATTAGAGGTCTTGTTCAAAAATCAAAATGAGGCCATAAAGTAAAAAAATTAACGACCTAAAATCAATAACAGTTTCAAAAGTTGTGTATGGACTAACTTTATTTCTAATAACCCAATTTATAATTTCTTAAATTTTTATATTTTATATTGATGTATTCTTCTTTTTATTTTTGTTAGAACACATATACTTATAATTATAATACATATATATAAAATAATAAATTTTAGAGTCCTAAATTTTGAAGGTCATGTATGGTTGTACACTTCGCACACCTCATCGATGATCCTGAAAAGTGAAACTTCACACACCTTATTGATGATCTTGAAAAGTGATAATATATAATAGGATATGTCATGTTTTTAACACATTAAAAACATAAAGTTATTGGACATTAATTTATATCCATAAATGTAATAGTTAATTACGTTTAATGTATAAAAAAATATACATTAATCATTTTTAAAATATGGCTTTATGTAATGTTATTAAGAAGAGAAAAACATCAAAGTGTGGTGGCTATCAGTTGGGCTGATACATGCCACTACACACGGTGACGTGTGATCCATACATTTGGGGTGTGGTTATCAAACATCAAAGTGTAGGCTTTGGGGTTTTGGTTATCCTCACGTTATGGTGGTGTGGCCGATTATATGGGTCTTTTAAATGGTACTGTATTAGTTTACAGGAAAGGAAATGGTTTATTGAAAAAGAAAAGGGATGAACCATCTGGACTTATACTGACTTGGTACCCAAAGTGCATACCGCATAGAACTCATGCCCGGTAAGTCACCATCCTCATACATGGATCACAAGATATAGTTTCTCCACTTGCCTTTGATAAGTTTCGAACATATGACCTGCATCCTTCATCTGTGGGCCCATATGATCACATAATGACGGTACCGCTCCATCAGATGGATTCTCTCTAAACACATTATTAACACACCATAATATGTATTTAATCTTTGTTCGTGTGCAAACGAACGTCTTTACAATTACTATATCGTGGTAAGGCTTGTGCCAATAACCAAATCCTCCCCATCCTCGCTTCTCTACCGCCACCACCAAATCCTGGCCGTCGTGAACTTCCCGTCGTCGGCGTCATCTAGTGCCACCACCAAATCCTCGGCGCCGTCCTCGTTTCCCTTCTCCATGGAGACGGCAAGGAAATGGTTTCATGTGGGCCATGGTGTTGTTTTTTGAATGTAGTAGCCGTTTGCTTGCTTAATTTGCATGATTTTGTTGTATATATATATATAGGGATTGGTTCAAATAAAACAACTATTAACATAAAAAAAATAAAACAATCAATCATTCTTAATTGAAAATCATTGTGCATCATGTTTCGTTACCAATAAATCATGAAATTCATCATATTAATTGGTTTT
>JAOXNX010000001.1:26910671-26924445 GCA_028566075.1 Solidago caesia
TCGGGGCGCTGTGGAGGGCGGAAGTGGGGCGAAGTGGGGCGGCGCCGGGGCAAGAGGAGCCTCACTCCGTATGGTCTTAATGAGCACATAAAAAAATTGGATCCTGATTTTACTAGACTTTCTGAATATTAATAATCTTCTTTTACATCAAACAAGCTATAATGTTAGTGAAAATATAACAAGGGTTGAACAATTTGTAAATAACAAATTGTTTTATATGCTCTACGTGTGTGTTTAAGAAATTATATGTTTAGAAAATTATTTTTCGAGAAGAAATTATAACACATGACAAAACCACCAATAATAAAATGAAGAAAATATAATGGGTCAAATACATGCATCAAATAATGAATGAACTGTGCATACTTTAAAAACTTATTTAATATGTGTATATATACTAGGTTTTTTTACCCGCATGATATGTTGCTATTTTAAGTAGTTGCTCAATAAAATGAGTTTTTGAGTTAGACTTACTAAAAAGAATTTACTTCATTGATTCAAAAGTCGCATGTAATTGATTACCATATATTAAAAAAGGGAAGTGATAATAGTACCACCACAAGTAATAAGTCTACCACACATAAGCAATATTGACTTGTACTGTATGTTGAAATACTTGTACCTTGTGGTAGATTAATAAAAAACAATGGTACAATTATCATTTCCCATTAAAAAAACATGAAGCATGACAATTAGTATGATAATGGTTAAGGAGTTAAATAATCTAAATGGATAACCTTGTGAAGAAAACTTATTATATATCCATAAATAATCTCACAAAATCTCATTCATTTACTTTCAAAACATCCGGTACTTATACTAGCAATCTCTAAGGCCCCTCACTAAGGGGCGTCATTTTGCTCGTCCACATGCTCGTCGTCATAGATTGGATAGGCAGTGGCTCGTCGATGGTGAACGTCGTCTTTACTCGTCCAAATTTCGAAATGGTTGAACGAGGTGGATATGGGGTCTAAGGGGTTAATGTGTGTATGTGTTTAATATTTTTATATTGGGGATGTGGTGAGGATGAAGGTATAATAGGGAAGGGGTAGTTCTTGGGTGTGTTTTGGAGAGAGAAAGCTGATGTGGCAGTCAAGACGAGGTGATGACGGCGTCAGGATAGGAAGAGGCCTAAGCACATAAGGACTAAACTTTAACAAACAAAAAAGTAGAAGAGTCTAAGCTGGTGTAGGTTTAACCTAAAGGTCAAGTAAGTCCAAACTTTAAAAGATAAACTTATTATAAAAAAATACATTAAAAAAACCCTCCACCTCCATGGTTCATGTGCCATTGTCCACCAACCTCCTTCCTCTCATCTCTCACTTTCATAAACTTATTAGTAACTCATTTTTGTACCATCTTCATACTCATTTCCATGTGATATTGTTCTTCAAAAAAAATAAAAATATCACTTCCCAACACCACCCACACAAAACAAAAACAAAAAAACCTAGCCTCTTCGTGATATATACATTCAATCCAATATATATATATATATATAATTAAAAACCACCCAGCATCCAGAAATTGATTTTTCTAGTTGTTAAAAAATGGACAACAATAGAAATTCTTCGATCATCCCACAAGGCCTAACCCAAGATGAATACACAAACTTACAACCATTAATAAATAGATATCATATCTTTGACAAAATGCCAAACACATGCACATCTCTTATCACTCAGCGGATAGATGCACCGGCCCATGTGGTGTGGCCATTAGTACGTAGCTTTGATAACCCACAAAGATACAAGCATTTTATCAAGAGCTGTAACATGATTGGTGATGGCGGTGTTGGTAGTATTCGTGAAGTGACTGTTATTTCGGGGTTGCCGGCTTCTACGAGTACCGAAAGGCTCGAATTAGTAGACGAAGAAAGACATATTATAAGCTTTCGTGTTGTGGGTGGTGAACATAGATTGAATAATTATTTGTCTGTTACTTCTGTTAATGAATTCAAGAAAGAAGACGACAATAAGGTTTATACTATTGTTTTGGAATCATACATTGTTGATATACCTCAAGGCAACACTGTTGAAGATACTAAGATGTTTACAGATACTGTTGTTAAATTAAATCTTCAAAAGTTGGGTGTTGTTTCTATGTCTTACTTGCATGGCGGCGGAGGAGGAGGAGGAAATAATGATCAATGACACTATTTAATGATCGATCATGTGCTCGCGGCCGGACAAGGTAACACTTTTTCAGTACTGGCGGCGGCGGCCAAAATCCGGTTGGTTTTAATTAGTACCATGGAATGCGGTTGTGGATGTAATGTGAATGATGATATATCTTGGTTTAACTAGCAGTAAATGGTTTTTTTTTAATCTTTTTGACTTATTTCTTTGTTGATGAAATAAATTTTTGGGTTTAGTTAGAAATTTCCAAGATTTTACTTTTTAAGTGTTTTTAATTAATTATTAAATTCACTTGTTGTTGTTTTTTTTTAATATCATTGTCAACACACTAGTTGTTGTTTTTGATATTATTGTCGATGTCAATACTACAGTTCATGATTTTGACTTTTGAAATTTGGTAATTGTATATTATAAAGATTCTGAAATAGAGTTCAATGGTTACTATCAAGAGTTGCTATCTAATTAATTTCTAACAAATATATTACAAATAACAATAATATATAAATGCCTAGTGGGTGCCCTTTGATTCTTTAGACATGTTATCAACTATATATTTTCTGGAATCATATTGTTACATACCAAATGGGAGAACACAACCCAAAAGACTAGTCTGATGGGTGAGAGAGCCCAATTGGTATATAAACCCCACATTGGTTTCTCATACAACCGATGTGGGACAAGTCCCATATCTTGCAATGGTTTCGATCCGTAACACATATTTTTGAATTAATTGTTTCTGATACTTATATAAAAAGACATATCATGTAGCCATGAACCCTGTGGAGTTGTTGTTGTCTCATTTATTGTTAAATATATATTACACAACAAAGGTCCAACAATAAAAATATTGTGCATTGCCATTTTTCATGATTTTTATATGCAGTATATTCAATACTATCTAGTTATGATTTTTTTTTTAATTAAATTTATAAGTTTAATAGTCTAATCATTTGATATTGGATAGCGTGGGTCGATGATGGCAGATTTTATTTTCTATTTTTGAGTAACGTACTGCTTTAAATCGCTAGAGATCATGTCACATGCTTGTAAGTCACCATTTTTTTTTCCTTTTTTTTGATTATTTGTTAGTATATATAATTAAGTTCTGCTACAAAACTTAATTATATAAGGCTCATATACAACGTCATTTTGGGTGGGTCTTAGATATGAAAAAAGGCCTAAAGAATTACATAGAGATAGATAGATAGATAGATATAAAGATAAAGAAATTAAATGAAAAGCTAGCTGGTGTGCAAATCCCATGTTGTACGTAAAGGAAGACGAAAAAGGTTGATCAAGTTGTGAGACTTGTGAGCGACAACTACAAAACATGTGACCATGAAGCTACTTCTACTTTTATTACTTTGGAACTCATATATCCATTTCCTAGCTTTCTTCATATGTGAAAGTGAAAGCACGGATATTCCAATACTTTCTTTTCTTTTTCTTTATAATCATGGTGTTTAAATTTTGGCCGAGTAATCGTGGTAAAATGAATTATAGGATCGAAATTATTAATTAATAGTTGGATGAAATGAAGAATTGTGATTAAAAGTTTACAAGTGTTTTGAAAACGATATGGTTGAGAATTAAATTTTATAAGATGTTTGAAAAGTGAGTGATTGTGATGAATTAAAAAATAAATATTATATTAATTATTTTTTTTTTTAAATGTAACACTTATTATAAAAAAAAAAGTATTGATAACCGACTTTAAGAACCCTTGGGTTTTCTCAATACATTCTGGATAATGTAAATATCATGACTTCATCAAGAGTAAGACAAAAATTCATGAAAAGTCAATCAATGTTTAAAGTTGGCATCAAATGTAACAACCATAAGACATTTGCAACTACACTTTGAAGGAAAAAAAAAAGATTTCGCTAAGGAGTATGTTTAAAGTCATTGGATGGTCATTGGTGATTTAAAAGATGTCTTGAGTCATCTAAAGGGGACTTTGTAGTAGTAGTCCTTGGATAATTCTTTGCATTCCACATCCGACTCTATCGAGTCACAACTATGGAAAACAGGTGCGAGAACGACATTCCTTAATGGAAAGCTCTTGTTCAAGATCTAGATAGAATTCTGATTTCGAAAAGGAAATCAAAGAATATATTTAGTTTTGGGTAAGATGAAGATGAATCTTGTGGGACAAGAGGGTCTGCAAGCAAGAGCATCATTTTCTTTAATGATGTTGATAACATATATAGCTTATGGAAATGGCAACTGTAAACTTAAAAGATGTGAAGATTAAGCTAGGATTAGGAAGCTGTTTATATAGATATATAAAAGTCTAGAATGATATATAATAATAATAATAATAATAATCTCAAATAAGAGATCGAGGAATTTCATGAGTAAAGAAACTTTCTTTCATTTCATTTCATTTTATGGGTGACAAAGTCGACAAGAAAAGCAAGCGAATAGCTTCTTCGTAAAGACAGAAATTAAGGTACCACCTTTGAAGTTTATTAATAATGTTCCTTTACCATAAGTATAAAACAACCTTTATTTTGCAAATATACATCACTATCCCTTTTCTACTTAATAATTTCAATCTTTGCTCTCTATCATTTTTCTCTCCTATATCTATATAATAATAATAATATACCTCCGTACATTCTCCCCCTATAATATGCAAGCGGAACTACTAATCCTCACATACTTCTCACAAGATACATAGAATGGCAAAATCTTGCAACATCCCTTCCTTTCAGATTTGTGACAGTCGAGTTTTAATAGGCTTTAGCTTTAATCCCATGCTTTCTGGTGTATAAAGCTCAGGGGAGATGGATGTTGGGCTTAACGGGCTTCGTGGGCTTACGTTCATCTGAGAGGGCCTGTAGAACCCATACCCCATGAGGAAATATTCCAGAGGTATCAACATCGCGTCTGGTTGCTCCTCCGTTACAATAGATCCACATCCTTGAACCTAATAAATGCATATGAACACTATTAATGAAACAATAAATACTGGTTGAGTGGGATCTACAAGTACATGTCCATACTTCATGGAATGGTCGACTTTCTGAACCATTTGTTCTGTTTTCAGTTGAGACTAACCAACATTCTAGTTGAAATGCCAAAAAGTAATTCTATGGGGAGAGAATAGGGTTGTCTCCATTTTCTTCTCACGTTAAGCAAATGACGGACAAAAAAACATAATTGAACAAGCGCCATAAATGAAAATGTGAAATAGTAAAACCAATATTCCTTTTGCCATTTTTAGTTGCTTACCTCTACCAATGCACTAAATCTTCTGTCTAGTTTTGAAGTCATGTGAAGGGACTCGGAATTGAAAGGAGAATTCTCCCCCACAAAGATCAGGGATCGACACTGCAATCTCTTCAATCCTTTGGTGATGTCTGGTCTCCTGGAGATAACAACAAACATTTAAATACACTGCGGATGACTTACAATCCATTTGACCCATTTCCTTTTTTAGTTAGATACTTTTGCTTCTCTCATTTGACTCGATAGAGCTCAACCATAATCCAAATCAATCCATTTGTATAAAATGGTCGAAATTTCCACATCTGTCCATTTTAATGATATTTTTAGGACAATGAAGTAACCCTCACAAAAGAATTTTACCCGTTAATAGCTTCAAGAAAGTGGAGCACGTTTGAACTCTGTCTCTCACCAAGCAACTGCACAAAGCAAACTTCGAGATGAGAACCCTAATTTATAACCTCCATCTAATAAGTATATAATATTTAAACGGATCACCTACTCTTCTACATGAATGAACTAGTTCTGTTTCTGGAATTATAGCTCCTCCACGAACTTCCTGTCAGTTGGATTTATTAAGTAATAAATCATCTAGATATCAATATTCAAGAACCAAATTTGTACCATGGACTGGAAGGAGATATCTACCTTGCTGAAATAACGGATCAGCAGTAACTCCTTTATCAGACCACACATCCCGTAGTAATAAAGTACGTTTGCCATTAGCTGTAAACAAGAGCAGAATAAGTTAAAGAGTTTCCTTAATCATTCCCAAGAAAAGCATCGGAGGAGGCATAAAAAACTTTGGGGGTTGGGTTGGCCCAAAACACTTTTTGTCCATTTTTTATAAATAATTACCGTGCTAACTATTGAAGCATGATATAAATTATATTGTTACAAAATTAATCCAATTTACTGAATAAAGCAACTTAGGAGGTTGTGAACATTACAGATACACATTGCACAGTTGTTTCAACCCTTTGACCCGCTTCCTTTTTACTTTTTTTTCTTTTACCCAATTGACCCATTACCCAAACCAACCCATTTATAAGTAAATCGGTCCAAACTGCCACCTCCAAAAAGCATGACGAGAATTAACCTTGTTACACAACCATTCCGTCCAAGAAGGTGCTTTACATAGAGGAGAAACAAGTATGAGACCAAGCACACGCCGTGTATATTTTATCTGTTAGCCAAAGATGCAAAGACACTCATCAGATCTTGGAAATTCAGATTTTGAAATTCTGATCAATATACAAAAGATGTGACTTACAGCAAACAAGGTAAGTATGTATGCACCGGCTGTTACTCCCATGCACATAACTGCACCAAGTCTGGAAGAGTAATTCATGAGAAAAGGAAGAAAAAAAAAAAGAAAAAAAAGTTTCCGCATAATCAAATTCCTACACAAAAGGGGGAAGCAATATGTTCCGGCCGAAAATAATCATAAGCCAGATATCTGACAGGTAGAGGAAGTGTCAAAATAGGCGGATCGGGTAACAGGTCAAAACAGGTAACTTTTTGTACGCTTCGGGTCGGGTCGACCTAAAACAGTTATTGCCCAAATTTATTATTTCTCACAGAAAACTAGTGTGACAGAAGACATGATAATAAAAACTAAATCATTTCATTTCATTATCTTCTTTTTTGAATAAATGATTTAGGGGGTTTTATGCTAAAAAACACTTTAGGCAATGTTCCACCGTTTAACCAGTTCGAAGTTTGAACCATTTCCTTCTCAAAAAACTTTTTTTGATTTTACCTGTTTGACCTAATAAAGATGAAACATAACACGAATTGACCCAAAGCGGCGAGACCCTATTAGCAAGTCGTTAAAACAGACTACAACTAGCCATGATAGGAACCAAACAAACAAACAATTTACCCAAAATAGTCAAGAACCTCAGCAACCTGATCAGCTAAGTCGTCAACAGATAACACTGGATCATTAAAGGACACGGCAGCAGCTCCCACCTGCAAATTCTCTTAAGGAAGTGCAACATAAGATAGGATGCATTTGTAGAAATACAAAACAACTTATTACAGGAAAAAGGTTATTTGAAAGGGTTAAGTTACTGATTACGGACCTCATGGCCAGGGGGGCTAATATGGTATATGCAAAAATTATGAATCAGCAGAGAAAATGCTTCAGGACATAAGAATAGACCTTGGAAACAAGACACATCTGCAATAACATGCAAACAAATACATCATGACTGGTAGATGAAATTTTTCAAACTTCATTATACTTGAAAAAGTAGGTTCACTTACGATTTAAAGCTAAATCGGGATATGTAACTAGAGCTGGCTTGTCCTGGTCCCCAAATATGGCAACAGAAACAATTCCATTGGAGGTTTTTACAAGGTGCTCCTGAATGCAATAGCAAAATTCTTAATTTTTATGGACATAGATAAGATGCCTAATTTCATCTGCACTGTTACTGAATGAAACTAACTTGCAAGAGTTTTACACTAAACGATAAAAGAACAAAAAGAGGTGACCCGCAACTATCTCCCTATCTTTTTTTAGATGATTAATCTTTTTTCACATAGCATGTAACTTGAATCAGACGGTAACAAAGACAAGAACTACAAAAAGAACAAAAAAAAAGGTCACCAGCAACTATCACCTTGATTATCTACAAATGAATAATCTTTTCCCAGACCATATAAGTTTAATCAGACAGAGACATGGGCAAGAACTAATAGAGACAAAAAAAAGGCCGCCCTGAACCCTCGCTTTAATTCTCCAAAAATACAACTTTGACCTATCATATATTTATATAACTTCAAATCAGACAGAGACAGAACTAATTTATGGCCAAAGGTCCCCCGCCATAAGTTTTTGATATAGTATCTAATTCAATAAGACAAAGACACAACCAACTTATGGGCAACCGGCCCCTGAACCTGGTTGAGTACAATAACTCTTTCACCAAACTAACAATTTTATACACAAAATTATAAAAGTAAAATTATACTATAAAAATCTTATATCTTAAACAAAATCATTCATATTCCGTAATCCTGGAAAATTTAACGTAAAATTAGTTGAAATGTAGTATAGATATATTAAGGGTTTCTCAACGACATGTGGTTAAGAGAAAGACGTGCATATATTTATGGATGTCGTTTTCAGTTGACCGCAACCCTTGGGCATGTCGTTAACAACAACAACGATATCCAATCCTGTCAGGGTATAGGGGAGGTGGGATGTAGACAGTCATACCTCTACTTAGGGGGATAGTCATACACTCATACCTTTACCTAGGGGTAGAGAGACTGCTTCCAGGAAGACCTATGGCTTAGGGATGTCGCTATCAAAACCCTGAATATATACATATATATATATATATATATATATATATATATAAGAGCCACTACAAACAACAAATATCATGTTATTAGCTATTAGCAAACAATTCCATTTCCTTCATCTCACTACATGCTTGTTTGCTGCCAATCCATCAATAGATGGAGTGGTACGCGTTACCAATGCAGCTTGGGCCCGCATGTGAAGTTGAGAGACGCTGGTTCAATCCTTAGGGATGCCCAAATCATGTGAGTATTAAGTGAAGGTATTCACTGGCATCAAAAACCTAATGGGGAGGTCATGATGGGGATCCAATGTGGTTCCGAGGACAGGGTGCCCTCCTTTACCCTTTTTTTACATGCTTGTTTGCTTTACATGAATCATCCTCTGACTTGCTTAATACCGTATTTATAAACTATATCCAATAATCAATTTATTGATTTTCAGACAACCCCAACCGGTGCACCCGTCCATCATATCAGAGGTAAATCAACTTCACTTAGAGGCCAGCTAAAAAGATGGCCAAACCAATAAATTTAGCTACACCAAGTAATATTTTGATCAATCAAATTCCTCATTAGCTTGGGATTGAACCGGTGATACTTTCCAAATGACCCATCTTCGAAACCAAGTCTTTGATTACTTATTGGATGCATGAAAACAAAAGAATATACAAATCTCTCTTCCAAAGAAAACAATAGAATCAAAAGATAGTAAACAACAAGTTACAAAAAAGGTATATAAAAATAACTTTAAACATATAAATTCATAGATGATGAAACATTTTACCTACCATTTACTTAGAATTTACTGAACCACTTAAAAAGCAAACTTAACCAAAAAGAAAAACACAAAATATATTCTCCAAAACTGAAAACACAACTTCAGATAATTACGCTTTAGCATATAAATTAAAACAAACAATAAACTACATTATACAATAATAACAATATATATGTATCAAAACAAAACAAAATCCTAGAATAAAAAACAACATGCATTCCATCGAACATAATAACTGAAATGTATGCAATTATATTATAGATACAGATATATATTCAATGAATGAATCATATAAATAAAGGAAACTCGGATATTAAAATGTACATTCATCATCAAAGTTATTATTATTATTATATATTATATATATAAAAATATTATGTAAAAATAAATAAAAATACGAAATGGGGTTTTATTAAAAGTGCAAACCTTTCCGGCAATAGAGCTGGTTTCCATATCAATGGAGATAGAATCGCTTGAATCCGCCATTTTATATATATTTATATCTTATATAAATAAAAATATAAATATATATAAATATAATAAATGGAAAAGCTCAGCTTGCTCGCTCTACTTTTTTTATTTTTATGAAATTTGAGGAGCATTGGATTTGGTAGCCATGGATTTATATAGAAATCTGCGATTTATTCTCTCTCTATATGTATATTGTATCCGTATTAGTAGCAAGATATATATACACGCGCATTAATTTAGATGTGTATGTGTATAGAATTTATAGATATAGATATTGATACAGGTGACATGTCAGTTTTGGTCACATAAGTTTTTTGGTTTTTCAATGTGGCAACTAAAGTTTGACATATGTTATTTTCATCACATTACTTTGGATTATGTTTGATATATATATATAGGTGAGATGTCAAGTCGGCTTTATTCTAAGTTTGAAACAATGGTACAATTTATATAACCTGTAATTGAAGAGATCTTGATCTTTTTTTTTAGTTATATATTTTTTCTTATTTCGTTTGAATCGTTGGATATCAAACTAATTCAAATTAATCCTTACATCAGGGCCGAACCTAGGGGCGGGTCAAGCGGGTAACCGCCCTGAGCATCACGATTGGAGGGAGCAACAACTTACGGGTGGAAGTTTTCTAATTCTTTACGATAATGGGAACAAGTCTAAACTTTTTTTTTTTTAGAATCCAAACGGCTCTACATGTATATGGTTTAAAGAAGCTTCCATTTAAAATTTTCCTTTTTATTCCTCAAACCCTTAACCATATGTCGTATTTATATTTTAAGAGCATTCCAAATTGTTAAAAATTTGGCGGATCGAGAGTCAACGTTTAGGAAACCTATTCGTTTAAGTACTCACATTGTTAAATACTGTTAAAATGAGTAGTCTGGTCCACTTTTTTACAATGTTACAACCAGGAACCAGCATTCAAAGACTCGTCATCCAGTTCAACAGCCACGCTAGCTACCATGTAACCTCCAACAGCTATTCTTTACCACGTAAGATCCACGTTAATGCTTACCGCTAGTTTTATTCAATCGTTTTAGTGTTGTATTTATATAAATTATAGTTACCACTAGTTTGATTCAATCGTTTTATCAAGTATTGATTTATATTTAAAGTTTATTTCTGCTGTCTTCAACTATGACAACATTGAGGAAGTAAGTGGTAATCTGATGACATTATTAAGCTATTAAACGACCAGTTGATGGTTTTGAGAAAAGTACTTGTGTAACAAATATATTCATGTCCAGAATTATGAATGATGGTGTGTCAAGTACAATTTCACTTTTATATGGTGCAAAGTAATTGTCATGATATGATGATGATATAAGTTTCCATGTATATTCAACTATGAACTTATTCTCACATTTAAATTAAGTTTGTGGTGTTTGTATGGTATGGTGGTAGGAAATAAACATAAAAAGTAAACTAAATGACGTTAGTACTTTTGTAGTGTCCATCTTAGGGAGTTGCATTACTTGTTACTTGAGGTCAACATTTTTAAAATACTTGGCAAGTTTGTAGTAGTAATTATATAATAAAGCTTAATACTAAATTTATTCAAATTGCCTTCCTATATGTTACAAAATTTATTCGAAATGCCTGCATTTTAATAAAGTAACAATTAACAAAGTATTAATATTAAAGTTTAGGATTTTTCTAATGAGTGCTGTAAATAACCTGCATAAAAAACTTGTATCTTCCATATCAAAAGCCCACTCCCTGAATTTTATGATAAAAGTACAACTATTTTATGCACGTTAATAACAGCACTAAGGCTGTCATTAGCAAAACCCTAAAGTTTAATAACAATGTAACTTTAACTTCGAATAACTTGTGATTTTGACTATATTTAACATTTAATTTAATTTTTGTGGCTTGATATTTAAGGGAAATGATAAATCCTCCTAAAAGAATAGCTTATAAATGTTTAAAATTTTTAATAAAATCCACATGTCATTGATTTTAAAAGGATTTTTAGGTTACTTTTAGGAGGATTTATCATTTCTTAATATTTAAATCAATAACTATTTCAATCCCCAAGGTTTTTTAAATATTGATTTTATCTTTGACTTTTATTAACTTGAAATTAAATCATCAATTTGCATTGACTTTGTGGGTTTTTTTTTTTTTTTTTTAACATTAAAAATATATTATTGATATGAAATCTAGCAAGGTGCTAGAAAATGCATACAAAGTTCATGGATAAAAAAGAGAAAGAGCAAAAGGAGAAATAAAAAAACAAAACTCGGTATTACAAAGTGAAACTATTCCATAGGGGCCATGTGATTTCCGAGAAGGACGATCTAGTAGAGAACCAGGGAAAGCTTGTTCCTTTTATTTCCTTAATGGCAAACCGGATAGATGGGTGTTTTAATTAACCCATCCGATGGCTGGTCATTAAAGGATAATGCTAAAATAAAATATTAAAGTTTAAACACTATCTTAGCAAAGTCGTCCATGATTTAAATGCCAATTCAATAAATGATAATGACGGGGAAAAAAAATTCAAAAAATTTATAAGTTTAAAACGATAAATGTGATTGGAACTAAATGATAAAAAAAAAAAAAAACATTTGTTAAAAGAGTTAAAGTTCAAAATCTGGGTATCGATATGTTTTTAACACATTATCTGTAACAACTCGCAATTTATTAACGCGCGGTTAGTTTTAATCTAAATTAATTACATTAATTTAGTACATTAGACGATTCCTAATACCGTATAATTATTAACTATCTAGTCTAATGCCCAAAAACCTCTACGTATACTTTTAAAAGTCATACAACTAGTTCAATGTATTATTGAGTCCATTTCACTTGTGTACCTCACATTGTTTAACAAACAATGAACAAATATTACAAGTAGATATATTATACCATGTTTTAAACACATTATACACTTACACTTTATAAAATTTGAAAACAAAAATGCCCCATTTTTCCTTGAAGAGAGGCCGGCCACATGGGGGGGGAGACAACAAATTTTGTACACCATACCACCCCATCATCATGTTGACTTCCTTCACCACCTCCATACTCCACCCCCTACACTCCCTCACTCACTCATTCTTATTTGCATCATTGATCAAGGCAAAAACACACAAAACTCTTCCTCTCCTTCTCTCAAAACCGATCCATACCTAAAGAACAATAAAAAATACTAGCATTTTATAACAAACATCAAGATTCAAGCTCAAAGATCACCATTTTCATCCAAGTGATTCAAGAACTCAAGTCTCCATTTTGATTATCTTCCATATACTTGGCATTTTCAAGGGTTCAAGAACTCTTTGTAAGTAAACTTATCTCTTCAAAATGCTTTGATCATGTTTATCTACTTACTAGTTGATAGATGTAACCTTGATCATGAGGTTTTCATGATAAAAACCACCAAAAGATTAACTTTGTTTAGATGAGTTTTGTTCAAAATGAAATGGTTTATTTCAAAAGGTTATAGTCGAAATCTTCATGAAAATCAATTGTTTTATGTTTATATATCAAAAGGATTCAAATGCTAAGTGTTAGAATGGACCAAATACATGAAAAAGACACCTTTAGCTCGGAACTACCCAACTTGCGCCGCAGGTAAGGCCCCCTGCGCCGCAAATCGGGGTCAGGGAGCAGCTCAGCTCAAGCCTGCGCCGCAGGCTAGCCACTCTGCGCCGCAATTCTTGGTTTTTCAGCCATTTGGACTTCGAAACGTGTTTAAACGATAGCTAGGGTCGAGCCTTAGTTCATAAACACTTATACCCATGATTAAACATCATTTTCATTGCATTAAACACTTTGATAAAGTGAGTCTTGGTAACCTATTACTTGTTGGATCAT
>JAOXNX010000001.1:26927610-26941305 GCA_028566075.1 Solidago caesia
ATATATATATAAACGTTGGGCATACTGAAATGTCAGTATGCTGGGCAACAAACTGGAGTGACAAACTGATGGGCATACTGAAGCTCCAATGGTGGCATACTGAAACTTCAGTATGCATACTGGTGGGCATACCAGATACCACCATTGGAGATGGCCTTAGGTCGCTGGTTCAAATCAGGCAGGTCGGATTCATTTTTAAAATAAATACATATTTTTTGTTATCAACTTCAGGTAAACTAAAGTTATAGAAAGACATAAATTATTATTTATTATGTAAACACCAATTATTTATGCGTTAACCAAGCATGGTTGGATTAGTGGTAAACACCTGGCCTCTGGCAAAAGAGGTCATGGGTTCGATCCTCATCCCATGCAAAGGTTGGAGGGCCTTTTCTACCATTTAGGTAGAAAAAAGGAAGCAACCTCTCTACTTAGGTAGAGGTAAGGTCTGTCTACATTATAACATACCCTCTACTTAGGTAGAGGTAAGGTCTGTCTACATTATAACCTACCCCATACACCGTCAAGGTATTGGGGCTCAAAACCCGCGGAAGGCGACACTGAGCAGTTTCTTTCTTTCTTTCTTTTTACCAATTATTTATGCGTTCTTATTTATGAAAATATAACACACACACACACATACACACACACACACACACACACACATATATATATATATAGTGAAGTGAGCAAGTAAGAACAAAAAATAAGGATGAGAAATATAAAAACCACTATGGTTGTTATATTTGCACTCCCATGATTTTGCAACATAATAAACGTCACGACCTGTGCAAATAACCTGCAACAAAATATTTGCACTCCCATGATTTTGCAATCCTTCTATACCAGCAATTAAAATCTGCATATCAAACACCTCTCCATAGTTGTTACCACTTTCAAAACAATCTGCTCTAACCACAATACAACTGCAAAAAAGCCTGCACATATAGAAAGTATATCTATTTGTCAAAGCAGCCAAAATTACATTTCCCATTTAGCTTTTAGCTCCTCATAAGCCTTGCAATCTCTAAATTTCAAGTTAACTAATTTCAGCTTTATACCCTTGACAATTTTATCTTTGACCACCTCATTTGGCACACTATGACACTAACTTGACTGAACTATCTGCCATTCCTCTCCTTGATATGTAGAAAAGTAAATTTGATTAGTAAAAGTGTTCAAAATATAGTTATAAAAAAATAACTAAAGACAACTTTAATAGCTATGTGACAACAATCTAGTATAATAAGCAATTATATAAGGTCATAATAATTTTAAACATGCAGTAATATGTATGAACTTTTATGTGCACTAACATTCATTATGGTCTTCCTTTTTACATATATAAACGTAAGATGCATTCTCTTTTGCAATCCACCATTCTCTCATTTTTTAAGAAGTCTAGATTCATAATATTTATAGTGACTTGTAGGGATAATTTTTGAAAACGAAAACAACAAATCTAATGAAATTTGAAACTAAAATGTTTATACATTCACTGCCACTCAAAGTCACATGAACAACCCTACCAACAGTAGAAGCAACAATAACACGGGATCGGTAAGTGACCATGGGGTCAATGCGGGTAACTTTTAGTGCATCACAAAATGGGTCGGGTAAAGCAACAATGCTTTGCATAAAATTTCATCTCTTGCAATAATGTTTGAACCCTTATATCTTGAAAGCAAAAAAGTTATTTAGATTCGAGAAAATGCAAATAAATTTTACACTATCAAGTGTTCACCACAATCTATGATCTAATATAATAACAACTAATATAAATGATTAAGATTTGTGGGAATATTGAGTACATATTGGTTATTACACTTGAAAGCAAGATACATTTATAGCTCCACCTGCATATATAGACCATAGCTAAAGATATCAATATTGAATCAAAAGTTGGAAACCAAAGTACCTGCTTAAACAAAACGGGATATTGAGATCTCAATTATGTGCTTGGTACTCTACCCATCTAATAAATTGAAAAAAGTTTGTACAATATATCCATTACATGCTTGTCAAGACGAATGGAAAAAGATATATGTACATAAAACTGAAATATCTCATTGGTTTGCTAAAGCACTAAACTTGGGACCTAAGCCATTTCCATTTACTCCCAAATTGAGACATGTCAAAATTATGTAAATGAAAAAAAATGGGTTGCTCAAAATTATTTAATGCATCCAGGGTTTCTTTTGGGATGATAATGTTTAGGAAAGAAAGGCGGGTATTGTGCTTTCTGTTGCATAAAGTAACGATTGGAAATTGGAATTGAAATTGCAATATATAAATTACCGATCGGGTTTTCCTAAAAGATATAGATGATATATCGATCTATACATACATATATATATATAGAGAGAGAGAGATTAGAGGATTAAAAATATTAAGTACTTTGTTTTCTCATTATTGATGTAGAAAATTGAAGTAGATAAAGATGAAGATGTTGGATTTAAGTTTAGATTGATTAAGTGATTTGGGATTTTTGAAGGGGTGATTGATCTGATCTGCTCCCCATTTTTCTTTATATGTTTCTTGAATGATATTTCTTAGAATATTTCTTAGAATAATAAAGATTGGGATTGTACGCTTGAGGACGGAAAATGTTAATGAAGTGAAGGGAAGGCTGCCACCTGGCAGTTTTTTTAAAATTATTTTTGTTTTGGGATCCTCTTTTATTAAGAATAAAGATATAAATATGAGACGCATTCTTTAGTGGAATCGATGTCTCGAAAGTCCTTTGTAATACCTTTTAATAGGGGTGGATTCATTAGGTGAGTTGTGAGTTAAATGGAATGTCTCTGACAATCCAACGGTTGGGATAAAGTTAGCATTTAACGTTAGAGATATCGATTTTATACTTGCATAATTGGAAGAAAATAAGAATAGAAGACAAACTTGAAGCACACTTATTTAGCCCAAAATGCATTGAAAACGGTTTTGATAATATAATTATGTTTAAATGAAAATGATTGTCTTATGAATATGATTATATGAATGATAATGGGTCGAATTTAGGCAACACTTGATCTGATTATGAACCCAGCTATCATGCCCGCCACCAGGCCCATACCTGGATAACTAGCCTGATTCCTGGCCCATTTGTATTAGTTTTTGAGTTTTCTGTACGGTTCGGTTTTTATTGCCATTTTTCTATTCTACTTGTGATTGTAATATAGTTCAGGTATTAATTAATATTAATATTTAGTTATATTTATGTGTGGTTATTTTATTGTACAATCATTTCTACTTGATGACATTGTAATTTTTTTTTTTTATTATGTTGAAGTTGATATAATAATTCCAGGCTTCCAGCTATAGAATTTGATAAATTTGGGGATCGTTTTGCAACTAAAAATCGGGTTTGAAAGAATTGACAAAGCCAATGCATGTTCTTTTCGATTTATTGAAAGTTAAAGATTTTGATTACACTCTTATCCTTCTTCTAACATGACACGTATAACATAGCATCTTGGTAATCCAAGGCATCTGGAGGGAATGGATTACTCCAGCAGTCGATGTCTTGAATTTCGTTAGAAAACTGAATTCCAAATTCGTCAACCAGAAGTTCTTTTTGAAAAAAATTTCTTTCATGATTGGAAGGACAATTTGATCCCTTCCATTGTGCTTAATGTTTCAGTTCTTTTTTTTTTTCCTTATTATTTGATTTACTTCTTATTAATCCAAATTTATCCACTTTGATATTGAGTAGAAAATCAATCAGATCAAATGGTGTCATACCGCCAATGATAAGACTGTAAAGTTGTGGAAGGTAGGAAATTATTGATGTTTGAGTAGTTTTAGAGATGGCAATATGGGCAACACGCGTAGGTTGGGTAATGGGTCAAAACGTGTATGGGATGAAATTGGTCCTTATCTAGTAAGGGTTGAAAAAGGTCCAACAATGAGTCGGTTACAGTGTCATTCATTAAAATGTTTAAATAAAACAATGTAGGAGGTTGTATGAATTAATATAGATTTAGGAGTCTTTCAACGTGTTTGGTCAATTCAACCTGTTTGACCTGTTTACTTTTGCAGTTGATTTGATTGAATTGAGACAAAGCACAACCCAAATCAATTCATTAATAAGTATAAAAAAAAAAAATCAAAAATGTTACATATAGTAGTTTTACCTCAAACATCATAAGCATTATTGAGTTGTTCATTCTGAACATCAATTTCATTGTGCTATTTCTTAATTATTTTTTTTATAGTAGACCAAAGTCCCCTTTAAATGCAGTAAACAAGTCTTCACTTTATTTAAATCTTGAGATCTTGACTATATGGAGACCTGGAACTTATACAAAATGGTTTTTTGGGGTGGTGTTATACATGTTAAACAAGTTGTAAGGATAAGCGAAACCCTAATTTTATAGACAAAAATGATTTGTCGAATCATGATGATATAAGTCTTTGTCATCAATTATTTTGAGAGTAATAAGGCAACCTCCATTAAATATGTATCTAGTTGCATTTCTCTCACCATCTTTTTCAAAGAATATCTTCTTTACATTATCACCAAATGAAAAAATGTGACATGTGAAATAAGATGGGATGATGTGGTGTGTGGTATTCTATGCGAAGTTTCCACACGGAAATACATGGGCTGATATTGCATGCATTTAAATAGCTCAACAATCAAGCCACAAATCTATACATATAAAGTAGAAAGGCGTGTAGTGATCAAGGTTTTGCTTCAGATCACTGTAGTGATCAAGGCATCGTCTCAACGTGTTAACTAATATAGAAGATTTCCCTCCTATGAGGTGAATCCTTAACAGATATCGCAGATGTATATATGCGAAAGTTATTGTTCGGGTTCAGTTTGATATGAGTTTAAAGTTATGTCATGTAAATTAATTGAATGCAAAACATAGATGTTATAGATAGAAATTATTAGTATATAAAGCTAACTCACGTGCGGAATGCATGACGAAATATGTCTCCTATATCTAATATCTAATAATGTAAGCATATATCTTGAAAGGTGTGAAGTTGACGGAATTATATATCGTAACCAAGTCGCAACTTCTTGAAAATATAACGGTTAGTAATGATGACATGGAAAAATGGTTACAATAAACTATGCGATATATGAACGTTCGCATGATTATCGATTTATATTCGTAAACTAGTATTATACATAAATGATTAGGGAATGCCTGTTGAAATTCGAGAATGACATAAAGTTGATTGAAATCAGAATAAAGACGTAAACTGTCATGAATAATTGAATTCAAAAATTTAAACTTAAATTTAAAAATGTTCGATTCTAAAAACTCAAATAGTTAAAATAGTCATTTACTTTTGAACTAACACAACACCATTTATTCAAATTTCCCATCTAATATTACCAAAAATAATGCTCGATGTAAAAGACAAATTTGTTTTGTTTTATCTAGGGATTATTACATGTGGATGTAACTAACTACGAACAAATGTCAATGTTATGTAAAAATCTCTTAAAATGTCTATATCATGTAATGAACTTTCAAATTCTGATTATTGGATAAACTTTCAAATCCCAGTTATGTAAAGATCTCGAAAAATGTCTATGCCATGTTTAGCCTTTTTAATAGGGGAGTTGATATTCGTACCATTTGTTTTGGTACGTCTACCATACTGCTGCATTAATAACTTGTATAATTTGCTGAAAGAAAAGTACATTGGGTTGCATGGGATCGTGTGGCCTCACCGATTGGGGTTGGGGGTCTTGGCATGTCAAGACTAAAAGATGTTAATTTGGCTTTACTTACTAGGTGGGTGTGGAGATTTAGAATTGATTTAGATGGGATGTGGAGGAGGGTCATTATGTCACTTCATGATAAAAGGAGCTGTTGGACGCCGGTTCCCTTTAGCAAGAGTTTACCAGTACACGTGAGTCAGTGCCAGGACAAGATTCCTAAAGATCTCGACACCTAAAAGAAAGAACACACTAAATGGGTGAAGTTGGCTTCCCGGATGGTCGTTAAAGAGTTCCAGATATGCGGATTAAGCGAGAGCGAGTTTGTTTGAGTCTTTCTTGGTTCTTGAAGCGTGAAATGCATGTTTGGTCCTATGTTGTAAAATGTATTGGTAAGGTTCAAGTTTCTGGTTCGTATATTAATTGTTTGTTCAAAGGGGTAGTCGGTAATGGATATGCTATTCGATTTTGGGTGGACCCGTGGTTGGTGTCTATACCCCTTAAGGATGAATTCCCAATGTTATTCAAACTGGATAAGAAGAAAAAATGTTGGGTGAAATACAGGGTTGGGTATGGATCGGGTTGGGATTGGTTGAGACCCCCGATTGGTGGTTTCGAATGTGATGAGCTCTTAAGATTGACTGCTATGGTTAAGAGGGTTAATATTTCGTATGCTAATGATAGATGGGTTTGGAAGGGTGACGAGAGCAAAGGTTTCTCTGTCAAAAGTGTGAAGACTTTGTTAGTGAACAACATATATTACAGTGACCGGTTCGTGTTCAAATGGGCAAGTTGGGTACCAAAAAAGTGTAATATCTTCTTCTGGAGGGTTGTGTGGATCGTCTCCCTACTTTGATGGTGCTTCAGGCTCGGAATTGCTACTTTGACGAGGTGGTTTGCGGGTTATGTAACAACGGGAAGGAGACTATCGAGCACATTTTGTGCTCATGTAGAGTGGCGGGGATGGTATGGAACTCGATTAACAACTGGTGTAACATTGGGCCTCTTTTTTTTATTCGACGTAAAGGACTTGGTGGATATCCACAAACATGTGGGATTGGGGAAACAGGCGAGAAAGGCTTTCAAAGGTATTGTTTGGGTAACCTGTTGGAGCATTTGGAAGACTAGGAATGATAAGAGGTTCAATAATAAGGAAATGTGCCCAACGTTGATTACACAAAGCATAAAAACTCTCGGATTCTTGTGGTATAAAAATAGATCGAAACACAATTCCATTAGTTGGGAAGATTGGTGTAAATTCTTTTTTGTCTAGTCTTGTAACTTCTATATTTCTGTTGGCCGGGGAAACAGGTGAGAAAGGCTTTCAAAGGTATTGTTTGGGTAACCTGTTGGAGCATTTGGAAGACTAAGAATGATAAGATGTTCAATAATAAGGAAGTGTGCCCAACGTTGATTACACAAAACATAAAAACTCTCGGATTCTTGTGGTATAAAATTAGATCGAAACATAATTCCATTAGTTGAGAATATTGGTGTGAATTCTTTTTTGTCTAGTCTTGTAACTTCTATATTTCTGTTGGCCGCTTGCGATTTGCAAGGGCCGTGTTAATAAAATCTTACATTTAAAAAAAAATGAATTAAAAAGAGTGGTACGAATATCGCCTCCTTTTTAATAAAGAGCGGAGATATATTTATATATTACTTAAATTAAATTAAAATTTAATATTAATATTTATATATATTTGTATATGTTTATCTTCAGCCCCACATTCCTATATCTTTCCAAGCTACAACCCTTTTTCGTTCTTTCTTTCATTCTAGGGTTTCTCTATAACAACCTCCTTTTTCCACACCTCATCTTTTCACACAATTCAATTCGATGGCTGAGGAACCCCAATATTCATCCGGCGACTTCACCATCGCCAAACGCAAATACGACGACTCAACCACCATCACACCACCGCCACGTCGCCCCACCGGATTCTCAGCTCCAATCCTCTCCCCTGATTCCGCCCCACCACCTGTTGCTGTTTCGGATGAGATCGAACTCGCTAAACAAAAAGCTCAACAAATCGCTGCTCGCTTGTTTAACACAGCTGAAGCTAAACGACCTAAATTTGAAAACGCCGCCGGTGGTGGATATGATTCTAGTGATAATAAGGGTTTCAGCTCTGGTCCCACTGGTTCGATTTGTTTTTTATCCTTCAATTATATACAGTATATATTTGGTATTTCGGTTTTGGGTTTGTGATATTCTTTTGATAAATACTGAATCGTGTTAGTTGCTTTCGTGAATAAAAAGTTTTAGTTGTTTAGTTTTATCCTTTTTTGTGTATATATATATATGTGTGTGTGTGTGTGTGTGTGTGTGTATTTTAGTTGTATGTTTTTTGGTTTGTGATATTTTTAATAGATTGAATTTTGATAATTTTATTAGAGAATAGAAAAAGTTTTAGTTCGTTTAATAGATTTAGGGGGAAAAAGATGGTGTTTGGATGAGCAAAAGAGGTTATCGTTTCTAGATATAATGTAATAAGCTTTGTAAGTAAGCTAACCCGAAAAAGTAAAAATTTACTTGTGCACTTTTAGTGAGTGGAAGAGCTAAATGCGTAGGAGGTGGTTTCGTAGGAGGTGGTTTAAGTAAGTTGTGTGTAATATGTTGGCCTTTGAATTGAATTTGTGCTGGAAGGTTTTCATCATGGATGATTTGTATGACTAAAGTTATGAAAGTATTTACATATTAAGGGAATTTGTTATATGTGAATGATAGTTGCATAATTTAAAGTGAGTACATGTGATTTTATTGGTGCTGAAGTTAATGTACAAAACTCAAACAAAGCGTCTTTTTATTTATTTTATTTATTATTTGACTGGTTGGTGATTATTTTAGGTCAAGATATCTAGTAGAATTGGCTATTTTTTATGGTTTATTAAATGGTGTTGTTTCATAGACCTATAGGGTGAATGGTTATATACTTTTGTATTTTGTTTTCTTTTCTTAGACTGATTTGAATTGTGGGCATGTTTCATATGGAGAAAATGTATGTTTTAGGTTTTCTGTCCTAGTTCTTTATAACATTGTCCGCTTTCATATGATATGTTGATGAAGTGTGAAGCATTATATTGGATCATTTGTTAATATTTGTTTTTAATAAATATAGATTATGGACAAAAGCCTTATTCTTCCACCCCTGTATCTTCCGGTTATGGTTATGGAAGTTCAAGTAAGAAGATTGATATACCAAATGGAAGAGTAGGTGTCATTATTGGTAAAGGTGGAGAGACCATTAAGTATCTTCAGTTGCAATCCGGAGCAAAGATCCAGGTTACTAGAGATATGGATGCTGATCCTCATTCACAAACCAGGGGAGTTGAGCTAACAGGTTCTTTAGAATCTATAGCCGAAGCTGAGAAGCTGATAAAAGATGTGCTTGCTGAGGTATATAATATAACGCATGTTTTTGTAATTACTGTTTCAGGTTGATATCTTTTTTCAGTTTTATATATTTGGTTTGCCTTAGATGTTCAAGTTATTGGTTTTATGACTCAGGCTGAGTCAGGAGGTTCTGGAACAGTTTCTCGAAGGCTACCTGGTCAGCAAGGTGAAGCTGAACAATTTGTGATGCAAGTGCCGAACAACAAGGTGCATTGTGTTTGAAGCTTGTTTAGCTGACTGCATTACTGCTCGTGCTTGTCCTATAAATGTATCGTATCTGTTTTTTCCTTCTAGGTTGGTCTTATTATTGGTAAAGGTGGCGAGACTATAAAAAATATGCAAGCCAGTACAGGAGCTCGTATTCAGGTTTGTTCAAGTTCTCTATAAACTTCACTTTCATGGTTTTTTTTAATTACAGCAATCCTGATTGTTTGGGACCTGTTTATTAACCATAAGGTCTATAATCTTGCATTGAATATATCTTCAATTCTAGTTAATAAATGTATTTTTCTGCTGATTGTGACGTCCAAAATCAAAATTATTATAACTTAAAAGATTGCACTATTATCAGGTGATACCTCTACACCTACCCCCAGGCGATACATCAACTGAAAGGACCGTACAGATAGATGGGTCCAGTGATCAGATCGAGGCTGCAAAACAGTTGGTTAATGAAGTAATTAGTGAGGTATGTGTATGTATGCAAGGAAACCAAGTGTATGCTTGGTTTCAGAAACTGCATGCCAAATTACACCTGCTTTCCAATAGAGTTTATTGCTGTGTGAATCTGATTGCTTTGATATGATATATATGTGAATCTAATTGTTGTATTCTGATTCATAATGGATCCATTCTAAAGAACATCTAACAATTTGTTAAGCACTATAATCTGACAAGAAATACTGATTCATAATGGATCTATTCTGTTCATATCTAACTCTAAACTGGAAGAGCCCTTTATAATTTGACAAGAAATATCTGTACTGTGAAGTATCTTATTGCGGAGATCATCTTATAGTAAATCCACAAACTTTATAATTCACCCGACTATTCATGGATTGCCGCTACTTTGCTTTTCTTCCCTGTGTTCCACTTGTAAAATCTGAGGTTGCAGATTCAGCTGTTGCTGCTCTTTGGCTTGAACAGCTTGGTCGGCTGATTTTTCCAGATAGAATCCAAAGTACTTATTTATGGCGGTAATATATATCCTGGATTGAACGGTAAATGTGTGCAGATACATATATTCCTCTATCAATATTAAATAGTAGATCGTCTTTATATATTGGATTGCGTCTGCAGGGCTGTTGGAACGTTATCAAGCACTCTTGGTTATTAATTAGATCGAGTACCACCAACTTATGGTTTTGTTGTATTAGGGGTTAACCGTGAATTTTATATATCTTGGTTATATCTATATGATATTTTGAGGCAGCTATTGTTAAGCTAACTGAGAAGCATAGAGTTTTATCTTAATGATTTTGCGTCACAGAAGAAATGTATTTTTAGTGAAATGGCCATAGTTATATGTATGTCTCATTACTAATATTGCTGTTAGGGCTGTTCTATGGGTGGTGGGTAGTTGGAGTTTTGGTGATGCCAACAAGAACCTGGTATGGCTTGAAACCTTCTTTTTAAGAACTGCAAATGTATTATTGTTATGGGAGATTTGAGGTGTGCTTATCCATATGGATTTTAAGGATATTGAATTGGCTAACAGACTTCTTGTAGGATTTTTTATCTTGATGACTTGGTATTATCTGAGTAGCATATATATCCAGCTTCTTATCTACAATCTTTACTGAACGTACCTTTTTTTTTTTTAAGATTTTTGTTTTTGTTATGTCGATGCTTTGGTGGTCATATTAGCAACTATTTAGGGTTTGCCGTATTATATTTGCTCTTTGAGAAGATTGTATAGTTGTGCGTTTTGTTTTGTACCCATTCACTTCGCATAGGGAGAGCAAGGGGTTCTGCTGGAGTATCTCCCTCGGTAATACACTCGACCCATACGGTATGTAGGCACCTAAACCCGTCTTGATATAATGAATACATAAATATTATCTTTGTGCTATTTTCTTGATATATTGAGATATTTGTGCTAGTTGTATTCGGTTCCTAAATTTTCTGTTTATATGTAAGTATGCTAATCATATCAATCTGTACTGCATGCATGTTTTTGTTGTGTATGCAAGCTATTTCTTGGTTCATTTGGGATTTTAATAACTCTGCAGAATCGTATGAGAAACCCTGCTGGCGGTGGTGGATATTCACAGCAAGGTTACCAAGCTCGGCCCCAGACAAATTGGGCACCACCTGGTCAACAAATGCAGCAACAGGGTTATGGCTATATGCAACCTGGTGCCTACCCTGGTCAACCCACTCAATATACTCAACCACCATATGGGGGTTATCCTCGTCCACAAACTGCAGGATATGGCACCGGATGGGATCAGTCGGCATCTGGAGCCACACCAGCTCAGCAAACCTCCCAGGGAGGTGGCGGTTATGACTATTACAACCAGCAACAAGCTCCACAAACTCAACCACCTGGTGGCTCCTCGGGCCCTACAGATGCATCTACCTATGGTTACGGTCAGCAGGGTCAAACTTATGGGCAAGATGGCTACGGAGGATATGGAGCTCCTCAATCTGGTTATGGTCAGCCACAGGCAGGATATGATCAACAGGGCTATGCCAATCCAACATCCGGATACAGTGCCACTAGCGAAACTGCTGAAGGGAAAACTGCTTCATATGGAGCTCAGGGTGAGAATGCTAGTCAAGCCCCGCCACCTGCCTCCGCACCTCAATCTGGGTACACTCAGCCTGCACAGACAGGCTATGGGGCTTTGGCGCCAACATCTCAGCCAGGCTATCCGACCCAGCTTCCTTCAGGATATGGCGGTTATGGGCCTCCTCAAACCAATCCTCCGGTTACACCGACCTACGGGCAGCAACCTCAGCAGTCTCCACAAGGTAGCTATGCACAGCCCGCTCCTTATACGGGTGGTTATGCCCAGCCAGATGCTAGCGGTCAACGCCCTCCGCCTTCTGCGTATGGCAGTGGTGGGTATGCCCAACCACCATATGGACAGCAGCCACAGGCATATGGAGCCGCATATGCCAGTGGTTATCCCCAGCAACCGCCTGCATATTCTGGCGATGCCGCTGCTCCAGCAGCTCAACCAGCTCAGCCTAGTGGTGGTGTAGTTGCTAAAGCTTCACCTCAGAGTTGATCGTTTTGAAGGAGGTATAAGAGTAGAAAGCGTCTTCTGCATTTGGTTATATTGTGGTGGCTTAAGCAAGCGATGTTCTTTATAGCATCTAATAGACTTTGTACCAAGATAATCTTCTTTTATGTTAGTCTGAGTATTCTTATTTTGCATGTTTATCAAGTACCTGTGTATCTGACCTTTTTAGGCTTCTTTTATATTGCAATGGATTGATACATTTCATTCTGCTATACATTAATATGGTAGGTGATAATGTGATATCGATGAAGGTTGTATTCATTTTTTAAGAAACACTTGAGCTGCAACTGTTATTTGCAAAAATTGGTGTTTGGCAACACCATTTGAAGCAGTGTCTCTTGGGCCGTTGATGTTTCAAATATGCAAACAAAATTATCTAACTGGCCATTTTAAATCATTATCTGCCTTAATGCCATTGTCACGGGTTTAACGTTACATTGATACTTTCAATTTTAACGATCAAGCAATTAGGGCCGTTTGAAAAAGACTCTGGTTATTTTAGTTATGTTCATCGACTGCTTTATGGTTTTTCGATTCGGTTTCCTTGATTTGACAAATTTGAAAGTATAAATTGAAAACCAAAACAAATAGAATTAATATGAATTAAATCAAACCAATTACAATAAGTTGGTTTTGATTTAAACCGAAGTAAACCATATTCAACTTACTAAAGGGGTACCCGTGCAATCACAAACTCACACACACCCTAACTACACATTTGTTCCCAATAGGACTTGAACCCCTGACCATTTGGTTGAGGTCCAACTTATGCACACCTAAGATACATAGTGTTGCGCTCATTGGTCTAAAAGTCTCTTATTGAGATGGTTCGTTCTCCTCTAACAATAGCTACACAAAGAAGAAAAGAAAGAGAATTAAATACATACAAACACAACCAAACTCATATCGTCTGCAAGTAGTAGATCAGCACAATAAAGACCTACACAAATCAAAACATCTTAAAATACCAAGCAAACAGAGTGACTGACACATTAACGCAAACTATGGAACAATCACTAAACCCCAAACACAAAGAAATAGCACCATATAATAGTTTGAAGTTATGATCTGACTGCAAGAAACATAATAGGAAGTGACCCGCCCAAGCTGACAGTAGCGAAAAAATGAAGCCAGGCCGTGAGGCCGTGACATGCAGCCGGCATTAGACAAGAAAGTGTTAGAATATGGGTAGGAAACCAATACTATGTTGAATACAATTCGATTACAAAGAAACAAATTACAATGACAATCGAACAACATATACAAAACAGAAAAATGCCGAGTCCCGTGTTCAACACGGTTCCCTTAAAACAGATTTGCCGTCTGTTTCCCAGGGTACAACGGCGAGAGCAACGTCGTAT
>JAOXNX010000001.1:26984269-26997228 GCA_028566075.1 Solidago caesia
TCATAAGAGGTATACACGTAGAAAATATATGTAAAACATACAAACCACGAATATATTGCTAATATTTATTTTTAAAAAAATAAATTCCTTTATAATTTATGGTCTCCGGTGTATCACCGATATATCGCCGCTACGACCGATATATCGCTTCAAGGGGGTTGACCGATAGGCGATAACATACCGAGAACCGATATTTACAACCTTATCAACACAAAAACAGCTTTGTAACACCCCAAGTGTTAGCACGCTCAATCCTTCCAAACTGATAATAAATAGCAAATCTGATAAAGGTCCACCATAAGTCACAGCTGTAAAAGTGGGACAGTTTAAATTCTATCTTTGGAAAGTGGCTAAATTCTCTCACTGGATGATTTTATGCAGGAAATTAGTAGTAGATTTCTGCCCTTAATTCTAGTATTTGAATAGTATAAATAGGAGGCTAGTTCTCATTATCAGCATTCAAATTTCAGATTGTTTTGATTTTCTTGTTCTTGTAATTGGAGACAGTGCCCTTCTCAAATTGGGCCACTATCCTTTGTTTCTAATAAAATCTAGCCTATTTTCATCTTCATCAACTCTGTACCTATCAAAATCTCAAACATTGTTTGAAGTATTTAAATGTTCTATCATAAAAATGAAATATTGTTATTGGAGAAAAAACACTAGTTCTAGAGAAGTGCCCCAGGTTAGAATGAGACACCAAAACTGACCATTAGTTGAAGTATCCTAACCAATCATTGTATGATTTATCCAGTTCCATGTAGTTTACTCAAATGGCCGAAAACAAATTAAAAAAAAATAGCCAATATAGCGTAATAGCGTGCAGATAGAGTCTCTACAGATAGCCTTTGGCATTCACAAATCCTTTCATTCTAGCAAGACAAACATATTAGGTTTACCAAACGTATCGAAAAGACATCAAAGGATCCATACAACAGCTTATATGCAATAATCAACAAACTTTATACAAGGTCACATTCTCTATGATCTAATTTATAAAAGTACTCCTTTGCTATCCTATTGACATGTAATATACCTCAAACATTAACCCTCATATTGATGCATTTCACTTTTTATCATATCTGTCCCAAGAGCTATCCCAAAACAATCTCAACCATTTTGACCTATAAGAATGTTTAAATACTGTAAATTCAGCATTCCAACTGCCAGTACTTAAATCACTTCCCTCTTGTGCCAAGATCATCACAACTTGCACCATCTGAACATTTAGTTGAGTAACGTTTCTATGCAGATACATTTATATATCTCCATGTTTAAATAGATACAGAATGTATGTACTCACTGCCATACACATCCTAGTTGTTATCATATATACTAAAGGCTACTGTACATCGAAAGAGAACTGAAGGCCCATGGAAAATACATAATTAGCAACGTAAGGGCATAAAATCTATGATCTCACTAACAGGAGCATAGAACACAGGATACTGGACATTGTCGTGTCCAGCTGCAAATTAAAACTGTGAGTGACTAGTGAGCTTCAAAGGAAAAAATTTAAATTACAAACACAGGCTCTCTCCTACCTAAAAACATAGTCAGCTTAGGTAGTTGGGTTCCACAACGAACAGCAAAATGGTGACTTGAAAGGTAGCCATGCATATACTACACTAAGAAATCAAGTTTAATGAATACTCACCAGTTTAATCAGACGAGCACGATACTCTCCAGGCATTGTAAGCTGCAGAAAAAGAGAAAAAAAAACAACGCATAACTGTAAGTTAAAAAAACACCATTCACCGTAAAACCTTGTAAAAAGAAATCACATATTTGCAATAAGCTACATCATGAAATGTATAGTGGTGAAAACTCTTGATTTGAAGAGGGTATGCCCCCACCGATACGTAATTACATGGGATAGATGCTTTGAATAACGCATAGTTAAAGGGACACCACACAGAGATAGGATTATAACCCCCAACACTCCCCATCTTTCTTTTGTAACACACAACAAGTAGGGTTGGATCAAGTGGAAAACCTCTTGCCTTTGGGGACAGAGGTCAAGGGTTCAATCCTCACTCCCTACAAAATGGCCGGAGGTCCTTTTGGAAGCAATCTCTCTACCGGGATTGGACTCGGTTGTTACTTTTCTTTTGTAACACAAACACACACACACAATTATACATGTTGTATATATATATATATATATATAATAACTAGTTGTTAGAAAACAGTAAAAAAAGTTTAAAAAAATAACAATAAAAGGCTTACATCTTGAGCCATTTGAGAAACAATATCAGCAAAATTAGAAGCAACTTCGTCATCATTATCAGAAAATTCAACCAACTCGAGTGCAGATTTACACTTGTGAATCGGTAACTCGCCTTTAACCTATAATAATATCAGATATTTATAAAAATAATAAATTAATAAATAAATAATCAAAAAAAAGACATAAATGATGGGAGGGGTTATAGAGATATATATATATACATACAATATTCCAAGAAAGTTCATAGAGAAAACGAAGAAGGGGAGGAGGAGAAGGTGGTTTAAAAGAATTGTTTCCATTCTTCCATTCACGTATACATTCTTGTGTTATGTATTTACACTCCACCATACCACCACCACCACCACCGCCAGCGCCACCGCCAGCGCCAGAAGAAGACATCTTTTCCGATGCAATCAATCGATTTTGAAACCCTAACTAATTATTTGGGGATTTGTTTTTCTTCCTTTTCTTCTCAATTTTTGAGGCTAGGTTTTATTTTATTTTATTTTTATTATACTACGTAGGTTTTGATAAGATTTTTTTATACTATTTATCGTTACATTTATAGGATTTATCGTTACATTTATGGGGTTTATATATGTTAGTTTCATATATATTGTTAGCTTATTATCCCGTAATACGTTACATATTAAATTTGTTTGTAACAGCGTACATTTTTATTAACACTACGTGCTAAGAAACGACATGTCAGTATAATAGTTTTTTATGTTGAGTATGATAATAAAACATTTAAGTTATCGATCATATTTAAGTATATTTAAGTGTAATTAAATGAAAAAGAAGTAATAAGAATACCCGAGATAGAATTTAAATATAATCATTCATATTAGACAATAGAAAGTATATATATATGTATAACTGAACTAACAAGGCAAGCACACAAAACTTTCAAAATAAAAATTTTAATGCACAAAGATGTAACTATAATAAGAACAATGGGCATCTCCAATGTAGACATTAAAATAGCTTTTACGTTGAATTTAATGTTAAAGTATCAAAAAGATCTCAAATGTCGACACTAAACAGTACATTAAATTTAAAGTAGTGAATACTAAGTCCAATTAAATTTATTTTAACACTATTCATTACACTAAAAACCATTATTTTTAGTTTTTCAAACAATATATTTGAATTGGGTTTAGTGTCTGGTGATGCAATGAACTATCCCCGAATGTTTATGTTATGTAATGATTTATTCGGGTGTTTATGTTGTGTAATGAACTCGATATTTGGTTCAATCAATGTATATGATGACCAGTTGAACGCTTAATCGGTGACCACTTTCATTTCGTTTAAGTTATATCCTACGTGGCTCCTGAGTCACCCTAATTTTCATATGTGGATATTATTGGGATCATTTATTTATATATAAATCATTTATTTAGATATAAATCGGGATTAGATATATATATATATATAGGTTCTGGTTAAAATAAAACAACTATTAAAGTAAAACAAATAAAACAATTATTTTCTCTTAACTGAAAATCGTTGTGCATCATGAAAATCTTCGTGCATCAGTGTATATATTTATGCTTTATGAATCTTCGTGCATCAGTTTTATCATGATCCAATGGTCCAGATCGTATCTTATTTGTTTTACTTTAATACTTGTTTTATAATAACCAGCCCTATGTATATATATGTTGAAATATTTGTATAATATTATCTTATATGTAATGTGATAATTGATTTTATAATGTAGGAATTTAGAGCTAAACTTATGTTACATATATTGTATATGTATATGTAGCGAATTAATTAATAGTTTTATGATTTATAGATGGCTGAAGTTATATATGTTTCTATATTCTGTGTAAATATATAATTTGAATGAAATTGTTGATATGTAATGTACGAAGATAGAGCTGAGGCAAACGGAATACCAGAATTCATGAAAAACTCGATAATATTACAAACATTTGGTTTTTCATCTGCAATTGCCCTCTTTGTTATGATTGTCATTTTCATCTCTTCTTTTCTTTTGTCTTCTTTTTTTTTATCATTTCTTTTAAAAATAAACTCGAGAACATAGTATTAACGATGTGATTGAAAATTGTGATTGAAATCAACGTGAGAGATGGAGAGCATATATGTTTCATTTATAGATGAAACAAAAAAAGTAGAAAAAATAAATAAATTGATTTTGTCAGTGAGTTTCATTGTCTTAGCATACCAACTGTGTGGGTGTGTGGGTGAAAGAACATGGAAGCAAGAGAGGGGCAAAGCTCAACAGGAGGAGGAGGAGGAAGATACACACTCCTTCCATTACCAGCGTCTGGATTATCATCGGAAGACATACTATTCTGCATCGATGTTGATCCCGAATGCCTTATTGAAATGAAAAACACGAGCGTTATTGGCAGACCTTTTACCCGTTTAGAATCCATCAAACAAGCCATCCTTCTTTTCATCAATGCTAAACTCACCATTCACCCCGATCATCGTTTCGCTTATTGCGCCCTCGGCAAATCCCCCTTTTGGGTACTCCTTACTTGCTATCTAACCAAACCCTATATTTCTATTTCTTATTATTATTTTACTACAACAAATATGCAATATCTATCTACTTGCAGTATTTTGTTCCTTTTTTAGTTTGATTGTTAATTGTTTTTGCTTTGTGTATGTGATTGTATGTATGTATGTATGTTTAAAGCTTAAGAAGGAGTTTAGCAGTGATGTTGACTCTGCAATTGCTGCATTTCGAGGTATTAGCGTCGATTCATCTGCTGCTGGTCATGCCGATCTCACCCATCTTTTTAAAGTGGCAAATCATGAAGCTAAAAAATCCCGTGCACAGAATCGTATTCTCAGAGTGGTGAGTGTGTGTAGGATCTTCATTTCACGCTTCATAATAATTATGCATATGCTATTACCCTTTCTCCACTTTTATTTGTTACCATATGTTGCATTGCTTTTCATTTCGTGCTTCTACATTGTGTAATGTACATCTACTTAATCTTTGATTATATATGATAATGATAATACTAAATAATAATCCATTGTTTAATAATAGTATGCACGAAATCAATCATTTCATAATTGCAATCGTAAGCTCACATATATAGTTATCTATCCTTTGTTCTTTTCTACCCTTTTACGTGCTTCAAAAGTTCTAGATTTGAGCTCATATTATTATTGTTTGATGTGTATTTTCAAAACACGATTAAAGTTAGGGACTAGTAAACGGGTAAGTAAGTTAGCAGTATAGCTTTTGGTAACAACAGTGTTAAATTCCACAAGGAACAGTACATACAAAGTTGTGATACTAAAATGCTATTATTTAGAAAAGATTATGATTTGCGTTGAACTACTTTTGACCTAACGCAATTGACATTTAACAAAACAGAGATGATGTTAATGTCAAGATGAGAAGTAAGGATAACAATAGTGGGAAGTAAGGAGTATGATTATGTGTGGACCCTGTGTAGAATAGACACATGGTCAGGTTATCTAAACCTATAGTTATTGATTGAAAAGTTGAATGTAAAATTCTTTGTAACCACCTCAAGTCACGCCTTATTTAGCGCATGATATCGTATCCTCTGAATTTATGCCAATTACCAGAGATGGTCATTTACAAATGATTGTAAATGTGATTAAGCTAGGTGTTCAAATAATTCAATTTCAATCTCTAGTTCTAGTCTCATGCCATACACGTTTAAATGGTTACTAAATTACTAATAATTACTTATGATAAGCAACCTGAACACATACTTGATCAATCTATTGTTCAAGGATTACTGCAAATTGAATTTAGTCAAATGCAATAGTAAAACTAGATAATATAATCTGTTACCCAAATTAGGTCAACATAATCACATCTTGTGATCCGTCAGTAAGGTTCATCTATCCAACTGAACTCAAATATGTTTAGCCCTAGGTTTATGAGGAATCAATTAACCCAAAGAAGCTACAAGTAGAAAATCTACATCAGTTGATCATGTTTTCGTCATATTATTACAATCATGATTAACAAAAACAATAAGATAAAACATGGATAACATCAATATGATCAAAGAAAAATTAGCTTCCATCACTCATCATCCTCATGTCCTCATCTCCGTCTTTTGCAAGTTACTACTAGTTTTGGTCGTTAAGTCTAAGTTTAAGAGAAATAGAACATATATTAATGTGTTTAGTGTGGATAATACACTCTAACTTAGTTACCTAGAATATAAGATTATAGGAGAGTGTCATCTAGTTAAGTGAATATAAATCCGGAATAATATTAGTGGAGAATAAGGTTTTCAGAAAATAATATATTGAACGCTACTTAGCTTAGTAGCTAATGTTACTGGGATTTATTGACCGTCACACCCACCGATGGTTATTTTTTTTCCCTTCTGAAATGTAGACACCCAAGCTAATTAAACACATGTTATTAAAAGAAACTGTGTTATACGGGAGCAATTAGGCCAACTATGTGGTGTTGTCTAAGAAGGCTCACGCAGGGAGGATGTAAGTTGCGATAATGAGAATCTTAAGGTGGACATGCGGAAAAACCATGCTAGTCAAGATACGGAATGATGTATTCGGGACCCAGTTAGAAGTTGCACATCAATTTGCACCTATCACCAAAAGATTGAGAGATGGAAGACTTATGATTTAGGTACATTCGAAGGAGACAATGAACTGATTAAAGCCAAATAAGATTATTGTAAAACTTTACCCTCATCTTGTATTCTTATATCTCTCTTCCTTTCATACTTCCGTGATTTGCTATTGGTTTTCCAGAAGACGACGTGACTTGGACAATGTTTGTGTAACCTTAGTACATCGTGATCAACTTTGAGTCGTTCTCTTTTATTGTTTTAGCTATGTTTTTCTCAAAAAGGACCGAAGATCATATACGTGGCAAACGCTGTTCATCTATTGTATTGATCGATGAGACTAGACAATCTGCAAATGCAATTTTAAGCTATAAATAAACATTAGGTATCAAATTAAGATAGACCGGTGCATAGCAGGTATAGGTGTTTCATCGGCGTAGTTGGGGAACGGGTCAAAATAGGTCCAGATCAAGACAGGTAATCTTATAATGTGGGTCAAATGGATCGGTTTAGGCTGTATCAAAAGTTTATCAATTTATAAATAATCTCTGTGTTAAATATGATTGCACAAACTATATATTGGATAGGGTGTTTTAGGAAGTTTCATGCATTTTAATACACTTCAATTGACTTTTGAAACTTGCGTGACTCGTTTCTTTTGGCTGGATCTTTTAAACTAACCCATTTGACCTATTTAGGGATAAAAAAAATTACGTAAATGGATTAGCAAATGAAGTGTAACTTTAGCCGTGTTGATAAATGACAAAGGTACCGTATACATGTCCAAGTTGAAAAATTTATAAATGATATATCTTGTTTTGTCTGAAAGCATGTTTGAAAAGATAAACGTCTTGAGTATGCTAGTCATATGAACAAACGTTGCAAGGAGAATCAGAGCCATCAAACCACTAAATCGTTATGCTCTTCTGAAACTGTAGTTTTACATTCTTGTAACCATGACTTGTTCAAACTCTATGTTGTTCCAGATCCTACTCTACTGCAGGTCATCAGTAGCACCTCACCACCAATGGCCCACAACCCAAAAGCTTTTCACAATGGATGTGGTTTACCTCCATGATAAGCCAGGGCCTGATAATTGTCCACAGAAGGTATATGACGGTCTGGTGGACGCCCTTGATCAGGTCAGTGAATACGAGGGCTACATCTTTGAAAGTGGCCAGGGGCTAACACGTGTCCTCTTCCGTCACATGTGTGTGCTTTTATCACACCCACAGCAACGTTGTGTCCAAGATGACATTGATATTCCCAAATCGCTTACAAAGAAGTCACCTGTAGTTGATTTATCCTCTGCTGATCAAGAATGTGTTCCTGTGCCTAGTCAGTGACTTGTTTCTTGGTAATGTATATCGAAATGCGAGATTTCTTGTTTTAGTTGTCTAAAACACTTGATGTAACGTTTGGATTATTGTAAACATAATTGGTGTACTTGTTTTTTTAATCATCCATCTCGAGCTGGTGTTATGGGTTTTTTTTAATGGATCCAAATCTCTTTCTACTAGTCTAAAAAGAACTGTGAAAATACACCCAGGATCAGTCATGATGTTCATGTTTCCGACCACATATATTGCATATCAGGACCCTTGTTTACATGTCCGATATTGAGGCATATGTATATTATATTATACCTTAGTATTGACAAATATCTCGTAGGCTCTGTTTGAACAGCTCCTTGATCCGATTTTACCTTTTCTAGTGATCAAGTAACTTTTTATTATGTAAATTATATTGTAATTTATTAATATGTTTCATCAGCTGATATGACGACTTTATTGCCAATGAGAAAGGGAAGAGGTAATAGTAGGCAAGCCGGGGGCATAAATTTGTATGGAGGTGTAAATCATCAAGTTACTCCTCAACGAATTCAAGCCTGATTTGAAGCTTGTCAAGTAAGCAAGCTTAAACGAGTCTTTTATTAATACACATAAACTTGTATAATACAAGTTGTATGCTAGATATTATATTATAAATAACCGATTAGATGTTATGTAGATGGCTCGAGAGCTAAAATTGAAAAGTTTATGTATCTGTTTATGTGCATTTATAATTAAATGTATCTAGAAAATAACAATATACAAAAAATAGTAGTATAAAACCACAAATTTAATGAGCGAGCTGACCTCAAGCCTCCAAAACTACTCATGGGTCGAGCTGGAGCTGTCCTCGTATGATACAAAACAAGCCAAACTTGAGCTCCCTCATATTAAATGAGCTTGGAAGTCCTAGCTTTTATCCTAGGCACTCGTGGAGTAAGAGTAGAATAGTTTGCTGTTGTAAAAAAGGAAAAAAAGAAAAAGAAATAACGCTTGATATGATGTCAATGTGTCGTATAAAACGCTTGCCATTGAAAAAGATCTTGGCTTCAACACCCTATGTTACGAAACCAAGAAAACATGTTTCCTCGTGTTGAGCCATACCCATCTCTAATAGAAAAGTTTCACAGATTCAAATGTATGTTGCAATCAACTTGCCTCACATTAGCTAGGAAGCCCATATAAGTGTCCTCTAGAGACCAGTCGCGCTCGAGATGTCTCCAAAAACTGAACTTGAGCACTTCAATAAATAAAAACGTTTAGCACAGAAGCAACACACACACACACCAGAAATGATACAAAAACACACATGTTCTCGCAAGACAAAACGTGCATCAAAACTTTCATTCATTTGCTATCTATTAACCATGAGAAGATTCAGTATCAAAGCATAAGTGTAAACATAAAAAGTTTATGAAACAAAACTCTCACAAACTTCTCACTTGCCCAACTTTCTCAACTCAAAATGGGAAGAATGCATACAAGCATAACTGACTTAACCAGCTATTATATTGCCTCATCTTTGGGCTTCTCAAGTTCAACCAAATCATCATAAGAGACGGGCACACGGATTCTTTCATGAACAGGTCGTTTAGGTGGCTGCTTCTCTTCAATGTGTACATCTCCATCTTGCACTGCAGGTTCTACCTCGGCAGCATGAGAACCTTCTGCTTCAGAAGGGATCTGTTTGTTCGGGTTTGGTACTTTCCTCAAATCTGGCCGTTTATTAAACTGCTTCTGCAAAAATAAACCTTAAATCAGTATCTTATATTACACATTTACACATTGTCCTAAATCAAAGCCAGGATCAAAGGGAATGTGACAGGAAAGAAGCAAGCAAACACTTGACGACCACATACATATCACATACAAATAGACATGAGAAAAACTTGCCAACCTGGCTGATGCAAGAGAAGACATATTGGTAGTCTGATTTTCTTTTTTACGACTATCCTTAATCAGGAAAGGATATCAAATCTAAACGTCAAAACGTTGGGAATTGGGGTGGCAATTTCAACCCATCTACTTATGAACAGGTCAATTTGGGTTGTGTATTATCTCATATATGGGTTAAATAGAAATTTTATTTCTTGCTAACTTTTATTACCAGTCCAGTAATGGACAGTTCTGGACTAGGTGATTGGAATGACAAACAGCATACTAATGCTTATCATAGCAATTCAGTGTACACTAATGTGTAAAGCCAGTAAAGAGAAAATATGAACACACCTCAAACTCCTTTCCTTTCTTCATGATCTCCTTAAAAGCATTTGGATCACGAGTTTTAAGGATGCCCCACAAAATTCCACCACCTGTTTTATAGCGTCTTCCATCTGCAGTTTTCTGACCACCACAAGCCTGAATTGCATCCACCTGTTACCATTTCATCATCGTTAGGCAATCTAATATACAAGAGCAAGATAAGCACCTAACAACAATGTAAACAATCTCATTCGAAAGAAAGACCAAAACCAGAGCCATATCATACAACATTAAGATATAAGCAACACAAGAAACATATTAATGATCCCAAATATTAGTGGTGCATCAAAAGCTTCCTATCATATTTCTTATCAAGTTACACTTTTCATTTTATTCATGTGTTTGGAACTGGATTGTGATTGCATCATTTATTATAGTCCAATAAGCATTATCTTTGGGATGTATAAATGTTTTTTCTATAATCTGTATTCATACCAAGTGATGTAACTGCAAAAGATACTCCAAAACAGGTGAGACATCATTCTACACCAATAGGAAATTATGAAGTAATACATCCAGAAGAAATGTCAGCTCAAGGATCCACATTCTGGAAGAGAAATCTGCGATTTTAGGGAAACAACATTGAGCATCAGAGACCAAGAAACTAAGTAATCTATATAGATTTAACACCATTGCAGCTCTAGGCTGTTCCTCTCACCTTCAACTGCAACAAGGAGTGAATATTTTTCTTATTTTACGAAACACTAGACGTAGGCATTTTGGACCCATCCGCTCATTTTTTCCACCACTACGAAACCTTAGGCTAAACTGTACTAAAATTTACAGCCTAACAACCAAAAAAACGAGTAGAAGAATGGAGTGGGTCACAAAGCCACATGGTTATCAATCATATGATCACAGTCATACTAGTTCAGTATTAATAGTCCATCAAACTGTCGTATTGACAAGGCAAAGACCCTAGAAAAATTCAACAAGAAAAAGCTAATATAATCTGAAATACTTCAATATGGATATCATTACTGAAATAGTGGACAATACCTCTTTCACAAGATCATTCAGAGCAGGCACACCAAGGCAGCCAACCGCAGTCCAAACAAGGTAAGACTTCTTTTCTCTCAAGCGTCTGCAAGTATCCAGCACGAATCTGCAAATGACATGAAATTCCATAACTTTCAGATTATTTTTTTAAAATAATAATTACATACAATGAAGGGTAATGATCAGTATCTGTTCCTATATTAGCATAAACCATGATTCGTAACAAAATTGAAAATACCTGTTAATATCCGTGACATCAGCCACTCCACCACCGCCTTTCCTCTTCTTATTTCTCTTCTTATTTTTACGTTTCCTGGCCGTAGTCTGAGGTTCTTGAGCAGCTACATTACCGGTGACGTTGCTAGTTCGTGCCAACTCAGCTTTATCGTTGTTCTCAACCATTTCTCCATCTTCCACATCTATCATATCAATGTCTTCAAAATCCTCCAGATTTTCCATATCAAAGACCAAATCGAGTGTTTATCAATACTTGAAACCCAATAACTACAAACAAAAACTAAAATCATTATAATTTCAGAATTTCATTGACACACAAACTATCAAACACCTGGTGTGCAACTTTTAATCCCATCTTAAATAACAGTTATTCATATATGTTTATATATTTAAAAAAAAATGTAAACCTAAATTATTTACTTTTGATCAAAGAAAAAATAGTAAACATGCCAAAATTCAAGGGAGTTTAGAAAACATTAATAAATATATTGATTTAATATAAAAAAGAAAATATAAATATATATGTGTCAGTAGTACGAAGAGAGAGAGAGAGGACGAACCGGTGATCAAAACGTCGACGTTTACAATCGCCAGCGCCGCTCAACAAGTGTGCATCTATCTTCTATTCTATTGTTTTGCGTGTGTTTATTACAGTAGTATGTTTAGGAAAAAACGATACTAATTACTCCTCAGTTGTATTGTCTATATATATATGCGTCGGTGTGTATGTATATTATTAGGTCACGATAAATAAATACTCGTAATACTGTAAATTACATCAATATTTCACCACAAGTAAGGACTATTGGGCTTATATTAACTTATTTGTTATGTAAGCCAGATAGGCTTATTTTTTGCATGGTTTATAGGCTCATTAAAGCCCATTTTCATTAGACCTATTAATCGAATTTATTTGGTTTATTTAAGGATGAGTTATTTAAAAAACCCTAAATAATTTAAGAATATCCCGGACCATACATTTTCCATTTTCTTTCCTTTTTCTCCTCATCACCACCTTCCTCCTCGCTGTTGCTATCACCACCACCGTTGTTATCCTTTTCTGATAATGATACAGTACGGGAGTAATTAGGGCTGTCAATGGGTTCGGATTCGGGTTGGCTGGTCGAAAATCTCTGCACCCGACCCACTAAAAATTCCAGGTCAGAAATTTCAACCCTGACCCACAACCTGTCAACCCGAACCCAACCCACCAACGTGAAAAAAATCGAGTTGGCGGGTCAAATGGGTTGGTGGGTTGGCGGGTTGATTTCAGGTCGAACATGTCATATGGGTTGGCGGGTTGGTGGGTTGATTTCAGGTCAAATG
>JAOXNX010000001.1:27008765-27022451 GCA_028566075.1 Solidago caesia
TAGTTTTTATGTTTTTACTATTATTATGTAATGTTTTAGTTTTAATATAATTTTAAGTTTAAATAAAAACAAAAATTGTAGTGAGTGGTGAGTGAGAGATAAAATGCCAATAAAATAATGGAATGTGATATAAATGAAAAGTAACTAAGGTGACATATTGATTTATTTGTAGTTTTTATGTTTTTACTATTATTATGTAATGTTTTAGTTTTAATATAATTTTAAGTTTAAATAAAAACAAAAATTATAATGAGTAGTGGGTGAGAGATAAAATGCCAACAAAATAATAGAATGTGATATAAATGAAAAGTAAATGAGGTGACATATTGATTAGGAGTGAGTATTGAAAAAATTATTAAAAATGCAATGCCAACCCTCTAACATTTTTCCTTCTATTATTGAGTTGTCCCAACTCCAAGTAATATAATACATATTTTATGTTTAATATATATATTTTTTTTTTCAATGTAGTTTTCCAATAAGTAGTGGTTCAAAATTCAAAAATGAATAAAGTGGGTCTTAGGAATATTCATAGAATCAATATGCCTGGTTATATGATTTCACTTTAAACTAAAGGACCAAACCAACACAAAAACAAAATATGGAGCCCTTTATACTAAAGTTCAAACCAAACACTTTCTAAAACATGCATCAAGTACTTGTACATTAAGCCTCTGACAGCAAATATAGCACTGATTGGAGTACGTACACTAACATAATATCATCTATCTATCTATATATATATGCACCTCCAACCATTCAGCCTACTAAACCAAAAAAACAAAACATTTCTAACCACCTTTCCATACATATTCTTTTTGGTTGAACGTAAAAAAAAAAATCAATAAAAATGAATCGTTACCTGATCAGTCTGCTTGCTATATCGATCATAGCCGTTGTTCACGCTCATGGGCGTGAACTGGCTAATGATCATCTTAGATTGCCGTCAGAGAAACAAGATTTCTTTGACGAGGGAAAAGATGACTCAGTTGGCACCAAATGGGCCGTTTTGATTGCTGGATCTAATGGTTACTGGAATTATAGACACCAGGTGATGATTCTAGCTAATATTGAACTTATAATTATTTGATTATATTCAAAGAAAACTTAAAATTTATAAAATAGCTATATGCCTGTATATATATATAATTATATATATATATATATATATATATATTTACTTTGTCATCTTTTGTCTGTTTTGAGAACAAAAAAATTCTTCATAAATATTAATTTTGTATCAGTCAATTTATTTTAGTAGCGCTAAAAGTTCATTAATATTTAATACTGCGAAAGTTGTTATAACAAAAGAAATAGACTGAGTCGTGATCGCATTTACTGTACTTGCTTGTATATAAATGGGTAAACGGAGGAGGTTTTCCCTACTCAGGTATGACGACTGACGGGTCATTTTTTTAGCGGCCTAAATGTTTTTTTTTTTCCGTGACCGGTTCCAACCATTCCTGTGACACCCCTAAGTTATTTGTCCAGGACATGATTTGAACTTGAAACCTCTTATGAGGAAACAAGACTCTCTGTCACTAGACTGATGGATACGTGCTTGTATTTACTCCTTGCTAATTACTGGATTTATATAGTTTTGATTATTATTATTGTAGTAAAAAGTAGCGTGTTGTGTTTTTTTCAAAGGAATATTTGGTCAAAGTTATGCGTTTAAGCAACGTTTTAGGACTTTGTTTCGAGTATGCATGGTTTGTTTTTTTATATAAATATATTTTGAATAGTTTTATAATAAAATATAAGCAAGGTTCAATCACGATTAATTTGTTTGTTTATCTATTTTGTTGCTACTTGATAGATTAGATATTATGATGATTAATTGATGAGGAGAACATTAGAAGGAAGAAAAAACTATTAAGAATTAGGAATTTAAACTTTGTCTCTATGATAGCATGTTACTTCACTTGTGTTTACAGTTAAACATGGGTTGATTATGGAACAATTTGGTAAATTTGACCACTTATTAATTAGTTTTGTGACAAATCGTCGTGTCATCGTATAGAAAAGCTTTTATAGCAACTAGCATGTAAAAATTATCACAAGATGGATATGCTTGTCAAAATTAAGTGCAGTTGCAACGGGGCTCGTATTTCCATTTTTTTTCCTAATTAAATACACCCCCTCAATGTATAATAATTCATACATAATGTATAACTGCTTATTGCATGGTGACTAGTGAGGGGTGTATTTGGGAAAAAAGGAGTGAAAATAGACTCACGTTGCAACTTTTATTTGTACAAATTAGCTGGAGTTTAAAAGACAAACAAATAAAACTCAAAATGCGAAATATAATTAATTAAAAGATATCTAGGTAATTTAATTTTCATAAGCACAAGCTACTTTTCACGAACTAGTTTATGGTTTATAAATTTTTTCCCCCTGTAAGCTCCTATAAGTTTTGTTCATGAGTTTGAGCTTAAAGTCTCGTATGTTCTTAGGTTAAGTGTATATAGTACTTGCAGCTCATCTCCAAATGTCATCTCACTTAATTCGTTTCTTACATGTTAAAAAAAGATCTTTAATTTGCTTTCGGCAAGCTTCCAGAGATATGTCCTGCAACTGAACTTCAGTAAATGATCAACTAAATATACCTCAAACTTCTCTTTTTGTTTGTATGTAAGTTTGTCAAACGTCGCCTTGTTATGTTGTCTAACTAGAGGATATAGTATGTACTACTATTACGAAAGGGAAATCATGGGTTGTTCTGTTCTTGATAGTGCTTAACTGACATACCTTTGGTTGTATGCTACAGGCAGATGTTTGTCATGCTTATCAAATCTTGAGAAACGGCGGTGTGAAGGAGGAAAACATTGTTGTTTTCATGTATGATGACATTGCATATAATTGGGAGAATCCCCGGCAAGGAATTATTATTAACAGTCCAGATGGTGATGATGTATATCATGGAGTCCCAAAGGTTTGTTTTTCATTATTAAGAATGAACCTTGTTTCATATAACTATATTAAGAATGAACTTTGTTTCGTAATAAGAAATAAGAATTCGTTTCGTATCCTGATACGTCACATCGTTTGAAACAGGATTACACTGGCGACGAGGTCAATGTTGACAACTTTTTTGCTGTTTTGCTTGGTGATAAATCTAAAGTCAAAGGAGGAAGTGGAAAGGTTGTGGATAGTGGACCGGATGATCGGATTTTTGTTTACTATACTGACCACGGTGGTCCTGGTGTTCTTGGTTAGTGTCTCCCTTAAAGTTTTAAAAATATTTTCGTTTTCTTGTCGAGTTGATTAAACTGATGTTTATTGTTCTGTTGTCAATGTTCACAGGAATGCCAACATATCCTTACCTATACGCAGATGATCTTAACAAGGTCTTGAAACAAAAGCATGATGCCGGAACATACAAAAGCTTGGTAAAATTTTGAATTCTTCTTTTCGTCTGATACAATGTATATTAGTGCTGAATTTGGAGTTTATATATATATATATGTGTGTTATTTGTAGGTATTTTACCTTGAGGCTTGTGAGGCAGGAAGTATTTTTGACGGCCTACTTCCGCAAGGTTTAAATATTTATGCAACAACGGCCTCTGACCCATATGAGAGCAGTTGGGGGACTTACTGTCCTGGGGAATACCCTAGCCCACCCCTCGAGTATGACACATGTTTGGGTGACTTGTATAGTGTTGCCTGGATGGAAGATTGGTACGTTAAAATTACTACAATACATCTTAACCCGGTTTAAAAGAAAATAAAGTTGGCTATTTATAATTATATAAATCTTGTTTTTATTGATTCTGTTCTTGTTACAGTGACGTACACAACCTGCGAACAGAAACCATCAGGCAGCAGTATAAACTGGTAAGAATTGCGGACGAAATTAAGTGACCTTTTGCATTATCATTTCAATGATTGATTTAAGAATATGACTACTAACTCGAAATACATGGATGAAAGAGATGAGTTATTTTGGCAGTTGGCACACATCTTATGTATGCACACAAAACATGCACGAACAATTATTTTCTTTAATTTATGACCTTTTTTTGAATAAGAAATTTATGACATTAGAAAGTAGCTTTATTGATGAAGCATTTACTAATTCATTCTGTGTCATTGGTTATTAAACTTCTGCAGGTTAAGGAAAGAACCTCAAGTGAGAACGCATATTATGGTTCTCATGTGATGGAATACGGGGACATGCCACTTAGCAAAGATCATCTGAATTTGTATATGGGTACAAACCCTGCAAATGATAACTTCACTTTTACTGATGAAAACTCCCTCTCACTATCACCAAAAGCTGTTAATCAGCGTGATGCCGATCTTCTACATTTTTGGCATAAGGTTTGTCCAGCCCCAACCTTGTAATTTCCTTCTGTTTTACAGTTCACTTCACTAGATGAGTGTGTGCCGGGCAGGTTGGCTTCGAGTTGAAAATGCTCATGTTTTAGTACGGGTCAAAATGGGCCGGGCCAGTTTGGATTTACTTGTTAACATTTTTTGTCCATTTTAAAATTTCTTTTGTAGACCATGAGTGTGTTAATTATGATTACAAACGCACTTACTATTATGATTTAGGAGGTCGTACTTATTAGAAATAGACCCTGGGTGACTGTAAAATAATTTAGGAAGTTGTATGCATTAAAAATAGACTTTAGGTCACTGTCTACGCGTTTGTACCTATCCCGTTTTAGTTAAACATTTTATTGTTTGAGATAAGACACAACCCAAATCAACTCATGTGTAAGTACTTGTTTTGAAAATGACACCGCTACACTACACTAATAAATTGTTTTCCTGACAGTATCGCAAGGCTCCAGAAGGTTCTGAAAGGAAAACTGAAGCCCAGAAAAAGTTTTCTGAAGCCATGTCTCACAGAATGCACATAGACAGCAGTATAGAACTCATCGGCAAGGTTATGTTTGGATTGGAGAAGGGCCCTCAGGTTTTGAAAACTGCCAGAACTGCAGGAAAACCTCTAGTTGATGACTGGACCTGCCTTAAAACAATGGTAAGTCTTTAAATCTGCACTTATTTGTAGCCTAATAACATAAGCGCTACATATTCACGTCAAAAGTATGTAAGTTGACCAAAGCATGTTCTGTTTATGAATAGGTGAGGACATTTGAGACATATTGTGGATCCTTATCACAATACGGCATGAAACATATGCGATCCATTGCTAACCTGTGTAACTCAGGAGTAACTAGTGAGCAGATGGCTGCTGCATCATCACAAGCATGCACCACCTTCCCCTCAAACCCATGGAGCTCACTTAGCAACGGTTTCACTGCATAATGTTTTTTATTCCTTTCAGACTGGTGGACCCATATGCGTAAATCGTTCAAATATCATATATTTGTGGTTTCTAAATCAGCCTTTTAGCAATATTTATGGCTTCTTTGTATATAGAGCCCGAAGCTCCTCCATATAGCAAGTAGTACTTAGGTCCACCACAAAACTTATTATATGTGCTCAATCTTTATGTAATGCTATAAGCATTGATATCTAAATCATGTACCTGCATCTGTATATTTGAAATCAATTGCAGTTTTTACATTTTGAACAAAGGTTAAAAACCAGCAGCTTTGCAAAATTTATGATTTCTGATAAGGGAATGCACGTTGCACTCGTACTTGGAGTGTATCCAGTTTTTGCTTCCACTTGTTCTTTTTCATTTTTCCTAGTTCTCTCTGAGAAAGGAACGTTTAAGGTTTTCTGTTTCCAGACTAATTCATGCTTGCTAGATTAGAATTGGTGCGATTCTTCCAAGAAGTTGTCCTTTAATTTGGTGGGTTGTAACCTACAATCATATCATAATGTATGTAATTAGTATACTACAAAGTACAAACTTTGCATACATATTACTATTAATTCACAAACAAACAACATATACCTTTCGTTCCACTAAAATTTGAAGACTCGAGCTGTCTTTTAAGCCAGCCGAAATACAATGAATGCTGTTCTATATGGTTCTATCAATTCTGTCTCATTGTAAACAGTTAATGTTAAGCAATCTCTGTATCTACAAAAATGGCAAGTTCTTTACTAATTATTCAAGTGAAAGTTGTTACATGTACTGTCAACATGGTCTCTGAAATTTCATTTTGAGACAAGGGACCAAACCATCACAAAAACAAAATATAAAGCCTCTGACAGCAAAGTTCACTGATTGGAGTACACAATATAATATCATATATTCATATCCATCAATCAATACATCATAAATCCCATCCTATATCTATATCTATATCTACACATCTACCTCTACATTATATATATATATATATATATATATATAAACACCCAACACCTGAAGTCAACCATTCATCAATCATCTCACTGAACCAAAAAAAACATTTTTCAAACATTGCTTAATGAACCTGATCAGTCTACTTTCTATATTGATCATAGCCATTGTTCACGCCCACGGGCGTGAACTGGTTAATGATCATCTTCGTTTGCCGTCGGAGAAGCATGATTTCTTCGACAACGAACATGATGACTCAGTTGGCACCAAATGGGCCGTTTTGATTGCAGGATCCAATGGTTATGATAATTACAGACATCAGGTGATCATACTCATAATAATAAGTATATTTGTTAATATTTAGATATAAAGTTATATTTGTTGTACTACTGAGAAGCTTTAGTTTATTTATTCAAATAAAGTCCTTTTAGGTTTTGAGTATGAATGATTTAAGTATTGGCCTTTATGGTTCAATATTGTTTTGTTTCTTTCCCTATATTGTTGCTACTTGAAGATGTTACAATGATTGATAAGAACATTAGAAAAAAATTTGCCCAAATTTAATAGCAATTACCATATAAAGCTCATCACGTATTAGTCGTGTTTGGATGTAGTTTTCAGGAAAAAAAAAAAGAAGAAGCCATGGTGCCTAAAATAAAAACTAACAAAAAGTAACATTTAAAAGAGAAATCCAGATAGCTACTAACCACAACTCCAGCTATTTTTGTCAAACATATAAATCGAAGTCGGTTCATTCTTAGAGCTAGTTAAGTGTATGGTCTGAAGTACTTGTAGTTCAATTCCAAATGTCATCTCTCTTAATTTGTTGTTTAATATGTTCAAGAAACCCTTATTTAGCTTTCAACAAGCTTTTGGGATATTTCCTGCATATGGATTGAACGTACTTCTATAAATGAGCAACTAAAAATACCACAAGATTTTCTCTATTTCTTAAATAGTTTATGAAAGTTATTTAGTATGTACTCCTATTACAAAAGAAATTACGGGGTTCGGAGTTTCGGACTACCACTTCTTACTTTTAAAATACATTACTTGTGTGGCTATAGATCCGCCGTGGGTGACATCGTTAGAGCTAAAGAGCAATTCATTGATTAGTCGGTCCTTGATAGTGATAAATTTATTGAAGTGCCATTCTTTGTATGCTACAGGCAGATGTTTGTCATGCTTATCAAATCTTGAGAAATGGCGGCGTGAGGGAGGAAAACATTGTTGTTTTCATGTATGATGACATTGCATATAATCCGAAGAATCCAAGGCAAGGAATCATTATTAATAGTCCAGATGGTGATGATGTATATCATGGAGTCCCAAAGGTTTGTTTTTCATACTAAGCATTCATTATATTAAGAATGAACTTTGTTTCGTATTAAGAAATAAGAATTCGTTTTGTATCCTGACAAGTCATTGTTTGAAACAGGATTACACTGGGAACGACGTCAATGTTGACAACTTCTTTGCTGTTTTGCTTGGTGACAAATCTAAAGTTAAAGGAGGAAGTGGAAAGGTTGTGGATAGCGGTCCAGATGACCGTATCTTTGTTTACTACAGTGATCATGGTGGTCCTGGTGTGCTTGGTTAGTGTCTCCTTTGAACTCGAGAGAAGTATTATCATTTTCTTGTTGAATTTGTTAAACTGATGTTTATGGTTCTGTTGTTGATGCTCACAGGGATGCCAACACTTCCTTACTTATATGCTGATGATCTTAACAAGGTCTTGAAACAAAAGCATGCTGCTGGAACATACAAAAGCTTGGTAATTTTAAATTTTCATTTCCCTTCTGATGCAGTGTATATATGTATGTAATGTAATATTCACGAGTACAGAATTTGGAATTCATATATTTGTTACTTTTAGGTATTTTACCTAGAGTCTTGTGAGTCAGGAAGTATTTTCTTTTCGTCTGATACAATGTATATTAGTGCTGAATTTGGAGTTTATATATATATGTGTGTTATTTGTAGGTATTTTACCTTGAGGCTTGTGAGGCAGGAAGTATTTTTGACGGCCTACTTCCGCAAGGTTTAAATATTTATGCAACCACAGCCTCCAACCCATACGAGAACAGTTGGGGGACTTACTGTCCTGGGGACTACCCTAGCCCACCCCTCGAGTATGACACATGTTTGGGTGACTTGTATAGTGTTGCCTGGATGGAAGATTGGTATGTTAAAATTACTACAATACATCTTAACCCGGTTTAGAAGAAAATAAAAATGGCTATTTATGATCATATAAATCTTGTTTTTATTGATTCTGTTCTTGTTACAGTGACGTACACAACCTGCGAACAGAAACCATCAGGCAACAGTATAAACTGGTAAGAACTACTGACAGAAGTGATGTTTACCATCATAGTGGCTCAAATATATGGATGAAAGAGATAAGTTATTTTGGCACACATTTTATGTAATTACACGAAATGTGCACAAAGTAGTTCATCGTATTGAAATTTATGACACTATAGGTACCATTTCGGTGAAATGTTTACCAATTCATTTTGTATAAATGGTTGCTTAATTTGTGCAGGTTAAGGAAAGAACCTTAAGCGACAACTCTATTTATGGATCTCATGTGATGCAATACGGGGACATGCCACTTAGCAAAGAAAATCTGTATTTGTATATGGGTACAAACCCCGCAAATGATAACTTCACTTTTATCGATGAAAACTCCCGCTCACCATTACAAAATGCTGTTAACCAGCGTGATGCTGATCTTTTACATTTCTGGCATAAGGTTTTCACCACCCAAACCTTGTTCTTTCCTTATTTTTCACCGTTCGTTTTACTAGATGGGAATCTTTGGCAGGTTGGTTAACGAGACAAAAAGGGTTCAGGTTGAAAAGGGTCATGTTTTAGTACGGGAAAAAAACATGTTTTCTGAATAAAACGATTAAGTAGGTTGTATACATTAAAAATAGTTTGGATGACTATTGACCTGTTTGATCGATTCCTCTTATAGTTAAAGCTTCTTATCTGACCTGTTCAGAGGGAAAAAAAAAAAAAACCCAAATCAACTAGCTCGGAAGTAAATGATTTGAAATTGCCACCTCTACCCTAATATATTGTTTTCCTGACAGTATCACAAGGCTCCAGAAGGTTCTGAAAGGAAAGCTGAAGCTCAGAAAAAGCTTGCTGAAGCCATGTCTCACAGAATGCACTTAGATAACAGTATAGAACTCGTTGGCAAGGTTTTGTTTGGATTGGAGAAAGGTCCTCAGGTGTTGAACAGCGTCAGATCTTCAGGAAAACCTCTAGTTGATGATTGGACCTGCCTTAAGACGATGGTAAATCATTCCTTTTCTTATAACCTAATAACCTAATCCCTTTAACATTTAAGTTTAGAAGTACATTAATCGACTAAAGCATGTCTCTTTTATGTATAGGTGAGGACATTTGAGACACATTGTGGATCCTTATCACAATACGGCATGAAACATATGCGATCCATTGCTAACCTGTGTAACTCAGGAGTCACACGTGAGCAGATGACCGCTGCATCATCACAAGCATGCACCACCTTCCCCTCAAACCCATGGAGCTCACTTAGCAACGGTTTCTCTGCATAATGTTCTTGATTCCTTGGAACTGGTGATCCCATAATCATATATTTATGGTTTCTAAATTGGCCTTATACCTTATATGTATATAGATACCAAAGCTTCTCCCTGTAGTAGTACTTAGATCCACCGCCAAACTTCTTATATATATCATCTATGTGTATTGCTATAAGCGTTGATACGCAAATCATGTACATGCATCTGTATAATAGAAATCAATTGCAGTGTTTACGTTTGGAACAAAGGTTTAAAGAAGTCAGCTTTGTGTTGTGCCACTTAAGAACTTCCTAAAGAAATGAACTGTTGCAATTTTAAAGTTTAATACAGGAGTGCATCTTGCATTCATTTTACTTTTTCTTATTTCTCTTCTTTTTCATGTTTTATACTCCCAAATTCCAACGGGAAATGTGATCTAAATTTTGAAGATTCGAGCTGTCTTAACGAACCTGCATACAACGAATTTTAAAGAATTTAATCTGTCATTACTAATTATTACTGAAATTGACAAAATTGACAAATTCTCAGATTCACATTAAAATAGCGTGCAAAAATGTGCAACATTCATGAAAAGAATTCATCCACCTGGGTACGAACCCAAATCAGCAAAGTTTTCCTCCCACCCACTCAACTTCCTTTTTCTTCCTCAAGACCTCTAACTTTCAACTTTCAATTCAATTTCTCAATAACCAAAATATTTAGGAGCAAGCAGAAACAGTGGCTCCAAACTTCCAGGAGAAAACTTTCTTGCAAAAAGATAACAAACTGAAGAAGGTTCTCCGTTATATACACAGTCATGGTTTTCATGAAGTTTCTTCATGAACTCCTCTGTTATATCAGACTTCCCAAACGTGGCAGGGTGTGGACCACCTCTAGACCAATCTACCCAAGTCAAGCTCCGGTTTGCAATCAAATCCGGTGCCTGAATAGTCAACAGGGTTGGAAAATAATGTTCGTCTACATAACACGCTGGCCTGCAAAACTCTTCAAACTTTGGATAGTAAGTCAAATCGGAGATAATAACAGAAGCAAGATTCCGGTTGATCTCAAACCATTGGGATCCTTTTCTCCATTGTGAGATGTTGACTTCTGGCAACATGTTGGGGTTGTAGCGTCCCCTGCCGACAGGCCCTGGGTCATCAAAAGCTCCCATAAAGCTGTATCTAGAGTTGGTAATGTAATGGTAGGTTAGAGTGAAGTTGTAGAGGGGAATGCATGATTCAGATGCAAGAACAAAGTATTCGTTTGAAATATCGAGAAGAGCATTTGCTAAGAGTCGTCTTTCAGCATCACACATACTCATTCGACCCCATTCTGCTACCTGGCCAGAAAATATTTAGATAAATAAAAATACTCAGAACAAAGAAAAGAATGATTCCTACTGCGGGTGTCAGTTTCTGCCAATTCACTCATTAGTGTGTCGATTTGGACTGTGTTATACATCACATGCTAGTCAAAGGGTCAAATGAGTTGATAGTCATTTAAAGTCAAATTTGTAGTGCATACAGCATGCTAAATCGTTTTGTTCTCATATTCAGGATGATTATTGTGACAATATTTGTTTTATGATCATGAAAATATATGTTTTCTGATCAAAAGTATATATTAAATACTTAAAACAGGCAACCAAGTGTTTACGGGTAAACCCAATCCGACTGGTACTAAAATTAATAGTCTGAGCCAAAATCTGTCTAGACCCATTACCCAACCCGCCCATCTTGCCATCTCAAATTACTACATCCTTCTTTCAATTAAAGGTCATATTTGATGTAATTCTCCTTTTCTAGTTATCTCTACAGAAATACTCCTAGGAAAGATTAACTACACAAATCATTTAATGCATAAGCAATCTTATAATTGCTTTTAGTAAGGTCAACAGTAGCAAATCAAGCTCCTTAGCTTTGCAATTTCCAGTCGCATTTTGTCAAGACTTTTTTTATGTCATTCAAATGTGTGACCTTCCTTTAACAAAGCAACCTTAGTTTGCTACACAAACGTCACTCTTAAGCGATTCAAACACATGACCTTCCACTCACAAGAGAATCCTAGTAGTGAGCCTGAATATGGTGGTTGAAAACTATCTAATGAATCAATTTACTAACATACAACCACAACAACAATATGATATGAACATAGTGAGATCAAGAACAAGATGCCTAAAGGAGATAAGGTACCTGACTTGGTATTTGTCTCCCATGAAAAACCGAAGTGGGCGAAAAATTAGCTTTATATGATGGAAGTGAATGAATGTAAACTGAATATAGGCCTTCATGTCCCTTAAAGAACCTTTCCCACAGTGGAGCCAATGGCAATGGCCCTTTAGTCAAGAACATAAAAGCAATCTTTGGGACTCTTGTAAACGGATAATTCTTCAGTTGTGGAACAAAAGAAGCCCTCCAAAAGAGCTCTTTATCACTCATTGTATGCAACAACTTGACAGGAGATTTGATCCATTGATCAATATTTGTCTTTGGTTGTTCTTGGACACATGGTTGTAGAATGGGAATTGACGAAACTAATGTTGTGTTCACTTCGGTACGAATCATGTAAATAATAAACAAGCAAATTGAAAAACATAAAAGTAGAAATAAGAAAAGTAGTTGTATAAATTGTGGCAAAACCCTTGATTGGTTTGGTTTAACTACATTTGTAGCATTTGGGTCTTTGCCTTCGTCCATTAGTAACAAATAATCACAAACTGTATCTTGATAAAACAAGAAAATCGAAATTTGCTTGCGGGTATGTTGTATTACAGCTCATTAAATCCTTTCTTGCAGCCTGAAATATTATAACAATTCCAGAAAGTTACAATTTTTTGGATCTTTCAAGGCATAAAATGAAGTGGGCTGATTTTTTATGATATGGGTATGTTGAAATTTGCTCAAGATAAGATAAAAAGGAAGAGTTTTTCAGAAAAACAACATTAAAACCAGAAACCAAGTCATTGGTTCTAGTAGATCAGCTTTACCTTGCAATTCAGTAGTCAAAGGTTCAATCCTCATTGTACTCATAGTTTCTCATATTATAAGTTTCGATAGACTGTTTCAAACAATAAAAAGAAACCAGAAACCAAGTGATTGGAATGTTGAGAGTTTCTTGAAAAAACATAAAAATGAAAACTTTTTTAAATATAAACCATTAAAGTCAGAAACTTAATGATGGGAATGTTGAGACTTTTTTGAAAAAACATAAAATTGAAGACTTTTTTTTAGAGAAACACCATTAAAACCAGAAACTTGGTGAGGGAATGTTGAGATTTTCTTTGAAAAAACATAACAATGAATAACTTTATTAGAAAAACACCATTCATTAATACCAGAAACAAAGTTATGGAAATGTTAAGATTTTCTTTAAAAAAAACATACAAATGACAGACTTTTTTAGAGAAACAACATTAATACAAAAAACTACTCCTGTATAAACAAAGTGATGGGCATGTTGAAATTTTCTTTAATACAAAAGAAAGATTTAAACTATATAATAAAATAAAACTTGAATATAAAGAAAGTGACATGAACAAGAACATACCATAACGAGGGGAAGCAAAACTTAACCATCCAAAGAAAATAGTAGTTGTTGTAGTGGTAGTTTGAAGTTTCTACAAATTAGTTGATTGATAAAAAGGACTTGTGACTTGTAAAAACTAAAAAGGTGAAAGAATGAAAGAAACACAAGTCCACAAATGTGGGGAATAAATCAACAAATAAATATATATAGGGTGACTTTTTTTCGGTGATAACAAGTAAGCATTTTGATGCATTATAAATTTATAAAACTAACATAGTGTTTAACTAAATATATACGAGCATGGTACCCGCGCAATGCGGCGGCGGTGGTGGAGAAGGCGGTCTAGTGGTGTCGGTGATGGTAATAT
>JAOXNX010000001.1:27050528-27080070 GCA_028566075.1 Solidago caesia
TATAATCAAAATCTCAATTCAATCAATCACCTATCATCATACAAACAACCATAAGATTTCTAGCCAAACTCATCATACACACTAACCCAATTCAACTAAGTCACTCATTGTAGTGTTTGGCTAAATTCACAATTTCATAAATTTTCATCATATCCAATCATCATATTCATAATCATCATTTTCTTCATCATTGCAAAATCATCATTCTCATCTTTCATTTTCATATCGAATCAAAATTAGCCAAACACCAACAATAAGATAACTAGTTACCCATCCCCCATTCCAACATACATTGCCATTGAGTTTGAATCATTTCACAAAATCTCATTTTACAATCATATCGTAATTATCCATCTCAATATGGACAAATCACATAATTTCTCAAAATCATCATTTGACTATCACAAGTCACAACCAATATCATTAACAATTTCATCAACCAAACTCAATAGCAATATACTCAACAATAATGGAAATGGGGAAAACAATAACATAACACATGGTCACTAATTGACCAAATACTAGGGTTCTATCTCAAAGTAACCATCTCAAACAAAATCCCCAATTTCATTTATCTCAAGAACCCTAAATTCTAAAATAACAAAATAATCAAAGAATCAATCTTACCTCATGGAAGTATCAACTAGGATTGAATAATAAAATCTCTTCCTTTTTCCTATATATATATACATCGACACCACCACCACCAAAATACCCAATTTCTCCAATAGCTAGAACACTTGGAACATTATTATTACTATGATTATGAGAAGATTATTTGATTTAGATATTACCAAGAATTTCACAACGTCTAGAAGAATTGAAGAGAAGAAGAAGAAGAATAGTAGATGTTGAGGATGAAGATGTGAGTCACCAAGGAAAGTGTCTGGCATCACTCCTATATGCCACGTCCAACTTTAATTTTAGAGGGTATTATACCCGTTAACCACTAAAGTTTCAACTAATTAGATACCGTATCTCAAATTTAAGTAATATGAATTTAATTTAAAGTCAAAACTACATTAAAGGTTATTTTATTATTCTTTTAAAAATTGGGATGTTACAATTATTATGTAAAAGGGGGTAATGTAGTTATTTTAGGAGTTATGGGGTAGATGTTGTAAATTAATTTCATTAAGGGTATTATATGTATATCAAGTGGAGATTTTTAAAAAATAAATAAAAGAAATAGGTATTTTAGGTAGTTTAAAGTTGTAATTTGAGAAAAGTGAGAGGAAGGGGGTGAGGGGAGGAGTTAATACTTTATATAGTAGTATAGATAGATGGTGTCGCCCTAGTTACAATTTTAGGGGTGTTAATTGTAAATAATGATAACAATAATTTATACATGTAAAACATGTGATTAGTGAAAGTGCTATCAAACAGAAAGCCAAAAAAATCAAGGATTTTTGATGATTTAAAAAACACTTTTATTTTAACGGTTAAATTCCAAAAACAAAGTAAAATTTTAAAAATATGAGACTTTTCCGTACTGGTGACGACCGATTTTTGTTAGACTATCCGGAATGAAGCGTTTTCGCACGTCGGTTAGATATCTAACGCCACTAGGACGCCAATCTGACGCCACATACACCGCCCCTTGTGGCGTTTTGCATTGTACCCTGGCGGATAGTCGACGGGCTGGAAATTGATTCTGATTGGTGGATATATATATATATATATATATATATATATAATAGAGTTATATAATATATATATATATATATATATGTATATGTATCTGTATCTATCTATATATATATATATAAGATATATATAGTGTGGGTAGTGTGTGTGTTAGAGAAAAAAAAAAATAATAATAATAATAATAATAATAATGGAGAAACCTGTTATTACGATGTTGGTACTGAGTAGAGCACTATATATGGATTTGAGTTCCATATATCAACTGCTATTACGAATTTACGATGATGTTTGTTTTCTTCCTCACTCAAAAACACAACACACACACACACACACAAAGTCTGCTTATGGAAGGAAAGACTATGGAGAGATCTAGAAGTTTTACTTTGGTATCCATCACTTTAAGAATTGTAAATATATCTCTTATCTGGATGGTTCCAAGCTAAAATCAGTTGTAAAATGTGCATTAAGAAGTGTATATATATGTATTTGTACGTTATGCATATCTTATTGTAAAACCAAAATTGGTTTTTAGTATATAAAAATATAATTCACTTTTAATATAAAAAAAATAAAAATATGAATTTTATTTATTTTATTTAGTTTTAATATAAATAAAACTAAAAAGTAAAAAACAAATAAAACTAAAAAGTAAAAACAAAATTCAAAAATAAAAGTCAAACAAACTAAATAAAAAATACAAAAAATGGGACGTCCATCAGGAGCCCTCACTCCAGGAAAAAAGAGGGGGCATCCCTTCTACTGACTGGGCGCCACATAGCAGGAGACACCTCCTCCAAGGCTTCCATCAGGAGCCCTCACTCCCAATAGTCTAACTTAAAGAGGCACCCACGTAATCTCAAGACTACTAGACATCAACCAAAACATATGAGGCCTACATAGATCGCCACGTTGCCTACATGGACATATATATGTTTAGGTAACGACGAAAACCCCACCAAAACATATGAGGCACGTGACCTCACAAAAGAGAAATTTTAAAAAATAATTAGATGACAGATAAATTTCATCTGTGCAAATTTGAGCTAATTAATAGAAAATAAGATTTACTTTGATGTTGGAACACGGAAAAGACATTATCCGACCAATCGATCATAGATCAACTGGTACCGTCACCATGTGACCACATGGGCCCACAGATGAAGGCTGCAAGTAACAGGTTCAAATTTGCCAAAGGCAAGTGGAGAAACTATATCTTGTGATCCATGTGTGACGATGGTGAGTCACCGGGCATGAGTTTTATGCGATGTACGCTCTTGATACCAAGACAATACATAGGATCAGATGGTTCCCACCCGTTTACCCTAGAAAAGACATTATCCGAGACATGCCTCGGATATCTTCCTGCAACCAAAAAACCTTGGCAATCAAATAAACCAATCTAAAATCAAGTGATGATGACAAGCCAGATACCCCAGACTAGGAGAATATTAAGCGAAGGCCGAGTTGTAGGTCACGTGACCTGCAACTTCATTATTAAAAGTTAGCATTGGATAACAATAATACTGATTAGGGAAAAGCATTAAGCAATTGATTTAAAAAAAAAAAGTCATCCAACAATGTCAATGCAGGTTACACGTTGACGACGCACAGGATGTGGCAGTATGTTCGTACCCTTATATACTTTGGGTTTTCCACTCATTTAATTTTTAGGTTAAAGTACGAAGGAATAATGCACATATTTTCAGAATTTCGATTAACATGTCCTTCAAAAACGAAATACCAGTATTCACGTATTCACTAATCTTAAAGAAGCAAAAATAATGTACCACTCACAGTTATAGAGTTAACCTGGTAAACAAAACTCGACCCATAAAACAATTATGTAGCAGCAAACCACAATCTCAAGGAACCAAAACTGCTAATATGCTTCTAGCAATGCATATAGCATGACCAATAAGGTTTTATTTCTCAAAGATCATGATATATTTGCGTTCGTCAAGGTTTTACTAACCACTGAACCAGCAGAAGTTAGCATCAAATGCGTACCTCCTAATGTAGCAACACAAGAATCAGTTGTAGCCAAATGAGGCTGCACTTGCTCCCATATCTTCTTCTTTGCAATCTGGTTAGCGGAGGCAGCTTCTGGAAGCGTCTCTTTCTCATCTTCAGTCCCAAACCATATCCTCTCACCTGGAACTGACCCCTCCGGAGGCTCAAGTAGCTCAACGTTCTCGTGTGATGCATCGGAAGCAGCCATAAGCATTCCGGCTGACTTCACCCCACGCATGTTTCTAGGCTTTAAGTTAGCAAGAACCACAACATTTTTGTCTTGTAGATTTTCAAGTGGGACGTATTTCACGAGCCCACTACAGATTATTCTTGGCTCAGATTCACCAATGTCTACTTCTTCGACATAGAGAGAATCAGCCTCTTCATGTCTCCATGCTTTCAAGATCTTCCCTACCCTTATGTCTAATGTATTTGCCATATCTTTTACTTTCATTATATCAACGACAACCTCTTCTTTCTCTTTGTTATCATCTGAGGATGTTGTGGGAGTAGAAGGATCTGCGGTTACACTTGATGATGTGCAAAATGTTCTTGACTTTGATGCCACTCGTAATAATATCTCTTTTGGCATAAATGAAGATATAGAAAGAGAAAGACATGAACTATGATTCCTATTTTGTGGTCCATTTGATTTGGTCGCAGAGTAGAAATTTGAGGCAGGAGAGCATATAGAAAGTAGTGGACGCAGAGCAATGCCGCCACTGTAACTTTGATTACAGTACGATAGTAGGCGTAATCCACTAGTTCTTGGAAGGCTGGCTGGAACCATTTTTATGCTTCTCTCCCGACCGATCTGCACCAGAATTGATCAGAAATAAGTTACAGTAAGAAACATAAGTTCAAGTTTAATAATCATTTTTCATGCTAATAGCAAACTTTAGGAGCCTGTCATCCCAGCTAATTAGATGAAATCTAAACCAAATTCTCATTGGTTACAAATAAAAGTGAATCGAGATCACCCATTCGCATATGAAGTACAACCAACAGAAACAACTTTAGTCAACATCTTGTGGTCATATGTCGTAAAGAAGTGTACTTGCAAGCAACCCTGGAAAGTAGACCAAATTATAGAACAAGAAAGCACGGACAAATAAAAGGTATGTTGGATCATGCAATGGGTAGTGTGGGAGCGGGTTGGTATGTTGTGCGGGTTGGATCATGCAATGTGTCATCGTCATATTCTTAGGCCTATTTTTAAGCTCACCAATTAGGCCTATCAATCATTTTTCTAATCAAACATATATTAAAGAAATCACTTTAGAAGGTTTATGCATTAAAAATAAATTTGAGCGACTATTAACTGACCCGTTCAGCCCATTTATCGTGTTTCCTTTTAAGCAATTTTATTGTAGTAATCCTTGTGACAAAGTATTAGAGATTAAAAACAATAATAACAACAACAAAAAACAATCATTCATAAGTAAATGGATCAAAATTGCCACCACAAAATTTGACAGATAAAAGGAAACTTTAAATTTCGAATTTTGCATTATCAATATTACTATATGAAAGAGCCGAAGATGAGCAAGTCAGGGGCACAAAATTCTACGATACACTGGTAATTCATTGGTCAATCCACAAATGATTGAACAATGAAACATAATGTATATATATATACACACATTATGGTGAGAAGTGTCTTAAAATGCAAAAAATAGGAAGTCGTGGGCAACTGCTTGAATGCAGCTTACTTCGTACCAACTGCTTGATGCTTCCCACAGCATACTGCACTCCATCTTGTGATTGTACATTCTTCCACGCTCTATCCTTCCAAACAAGAAGGTGAAGAAGCAATCACCTTTTCACCATTTCTATTTACATGAAGAATCAACAATGTCTTTGCAACAGTACCGCAAAGTCAAAGCATGCTTTAAAAATCAGACCAAACTCTCAACCGATCATTACCATCCACCTTCCCTTCAGAAAAGACCAGCACGGCATATTCAAAGTGAACAAGTGAAGGACGGTGACGGTATGCGACAAAATCAACACCAAATTGACACCCAGACCTCACCACCCAATTCTTGACCCGTAGATGAGAATAAGCCGTAAAAACATCAGGGAAATCTAAGCCTTGTTAAGTTGTGGAAAACACCCCTTGTTTTCTAGAAAAACTTTCCAAGAAAACATGAACAACACAAAACGTAATCAAATTAGAGTATCTAGAAAAGTTTTCCAAGAAATTAGAAAACATCATTTTCCATTTTACAACATAAATTTGGAAAAAAACATTTTGATGTTTTTCATTTTTCATTTTACATTTCCCATCCCCCTCTTCCCCCCTCTTCAACATGTATTCTAGGTTTCTAATATGGAAAATGAAAATAGCATATTCTAATTTTGAACGCGTTTTTAGAATTTTCATATGTTTTTTAGAGATGGAAAACCCCTTCCATTTTCTAGAAAATTAGAAAACATTTTTTACAACTAAACGCAACCTTAGTGTAGTCCATTTTGGCAAAATTATAATTAATGATGTTTATAGTTATGATATCTTTGAAATGGGCTAACTTGGTAATTTGATCACATGGTGCCCTGTTTCTTGCTTGTTTGCCTTTTTTTTTAAGACACACTAATTTACACCTTTGTGTGACAGTTAAAAGCAAGGTCGTCAATTATGATATGGCAAGGGTAGCACTCCCAATGGAAAGCGAGGCTTCTTACAATGATAGTATTAGCGGAAACACATGTTCATCTACTTCCCGAATCTTGGACATTGATTACTTGGATATCCACAAGATTGAGGTTTTTATTTCATATTGTACAACATTGGTTCCAAGGAAAAATGGCATATGTTTAGTTTGAGGTCAAACCTATTACTTGTTAAATTTTAAGGTGATACTTTTTTGAAATTTTATTGACACCAATCTTTATCTATATCTGGCAACGGTGAAGTTTAATGTGATTATCAAAGAACTTGTCTAGTTATCAATATTTGCATGTGTTTGGGTCCTTTGGAAAGTTAACAAGTTTGACTTCAAATGTGAAAATACTTTATAGTTATACACTTAGGCTTGTTTTTATTTATTATGCTTACTTTATGGTTTTGATCTTTCAGCGGAGTGTTTGCAATTTGTTACGAGATGATACATTAACATTCCTTACAAGCTTACAAGCAAATAGGATTTCACAATATAGGTTACTATTGGAAAATCTTGTTGTGTTGGAGGATACATTTGCAGATTCGGATGTGTTAACACTAGAAAAAGACATATTGGTTCAACTAGAAAAGCTTGGAGCTTTAAAGTCTTCTTCCTTCGAAACATCCAAGTATCCATATTCAATTAACTCTATAGATAAAGAAACAGTCAAACCTATAGTGCCTTCTACAAGAAAGGTTAAAAGAAGATCACAAAGAGATCGAATATCAAATAAAGTGAACGGTGTTTGTACAGTGGAATTTTGCTCACATAACCATAAGAATTTACGACGTGTAAACAGTTCATCAAGAAGATCAGCAAATTCTAAAGGTGCAAGACTTAAAATTACCAGGAATGAGGCTGAGCTATCACGAGGAGTAAAGGTGTCAACTTCCATCTAATCTTTCTTAACGAATACTTGAACTTAAGGTGTCTGTTTCGACCCATTTATGAGCAGGTCAATTTGGTTTATACCAGATTATATGGGTTGAATGGATTAAAAGTCGGCTAAAGTGTATTTTTGATGCAATAAATTGCTTCGTTTGTCATTGTCGTCATTGTTTTTGTAATCATGTTTCACGTGTTGATAATTCATATTTTGTTGCGACCAGACCCTTTATGACCCGTTACCCAACCTGTCCATTTTGTTCTATTTGAATTCTTCCCTCCGGTCCCTGAAATGACAAGAGAATCCATCGACTTTTCAAAATGCCAATCCATTACTTATCGACAAATTGCATGTAAATGTAACGAGCTTTCATATCAACATTGAAGTCCCTATGTTATAATTTGGCTTTACTTCTCTCCTATGCATTTCTAATTCCTAGTCTTTTATCTGTATCATTTCTCATTTACTATAACTGTTGTGCAGATGATTGCTAATTTGGAGAAGATTAGGACGATGCTAGAAGAAGAAACGGGGACTGTTGTTAGTTTTAGTAATTGGGCATCAGCAGCTGGAGTTGACAAGAAAGTGTTACTTGAAAACTTGCAATTTGGTTGGTGTTGCAGGGATGAGCTATTGAAAAGTACACGATCATTGGTTATATACCTTGCAAAGAATTACAACTATCAAGGAATAGCCTTCAAAGATTTAATCCAGGTTTGCTTTAACTACACGTGTAAATTTCACCTTTGCATTTGCTTATAGTGAAAACAAACTTATTGTACAATGAATCACTGACTGGAGGTGGTGAAATTGGCAAGTCAGGTGGGTTGGGTAAACATTAAAACCGTCTGGTTTGAAAGCTGTAATTTTTTGGTACGGGTAGAATTAGACTGTTGTAAAAAGATTTTTAGTTTAAGTTATGTAATGCTTAGTTAGTTAGTGTGTCAAATATAATTACATATTTCATATTACTCAAATAATCATTTATATTTGTATTAATAAGATAATTTAGGATGTTCTATGCATTAAAAGAACACTAACGGTACCATTCAACTCGTTTACTTTTTAGCTATATTATATACCCATTTGACCTATAAGAATGAAACATAATCTGAATCAACCAATTCGTAAGTGATCAAAATTGCCACTTCTAGTCGAAGTATTGAACATGAAGATCTTATTAATTTCTGAATATGGAATCATTCAGTCAACATAGAAGCCCACTAGATACATTCTTGTACATGAGAGGGACGAGCAAATTATTTGAGACTAAAGTGATGTATTTCTGAATAGTTTTCTAGCTATAAGTTGGGTCCTTCATAGAGGACACTGCCTTTTTTTTGGCAGTTTAGAAAAATGTCAAGATATTGAAATGTGATACCTAAGATAAACATTGATCGACGAAACTCCTGAATTTCACGTGAAACAAATTGATAAACAAAAAAAGGAAAAAAATTGTACAAATTTTTAAGTTTGATGATTTTGTGTGATTTTAAGCACACTATAAAACTCTCATACAAAACTTGCAGGCAGGTAATGTTGGTGTTCTTCAAGGTGCAGAACGGTTTGACCGCACTAGAGGTTACAAATTCTCGACTTATGTACAGTATTGGATAAAGAAATCATTGTTAATGTTGCTATCACGCCATGCTAGAGAGATACGAATTCCTGTATGTTTTTACTTTCTACCTGGGTGATATCCTTTAGTCATTTTGTTTACATCATTTTTGCGTTTAAACGTGTAACTCGCTTCAGTTATTTTTTTCCTTTTATTTTTTCTTTTTGTAGTTTACATTGAGCAAGGCTATAAGTAAGATACAGAAAGCTAAAAAAGCTCTAGATAAAGGTGATGGAAGATGCCCAGATGTTCGCGAGATTGCAAACTTCACTGGTCTTTCTGTAGCTAAAATTGAATCAGCTAGCAAATGCCTTAGAGTTGTCGGTTCCATCAATCAAACAAATGCAAAGTTTTGGGTACGTCTCTTAACTTGATAGTTCATAGGATAGAAAAGAAAACTTGAATAATAAGCTTCACGGTTTTTAGAATTAAACAAGCGTGTTTAAAATGTGAAAGTTAGAACGATCTTGAATCGTTTTGGTAAGTAGAGCTAACTAGCTAAGTGGTTGACTAACGTTCTAACACTTGATCATACGCAGATGTAATAACTAATAAGTGATGTGTTTAGCATATAAGAACGATTAATTCTTGCCAAGTCTATTCGTATGACATAATCGTGCTTAACTCCTGCAGCAACTAATAAGCCTATAAATGTAGGTTGCTGATTAAGCTGCTCTATGTTAATGTGGCAAATTTGCCCTGCTGGGCGGGTTGGGTAATGGGTCAAAACAGGTTTAGTCAAAATGTGTACTTTTTGGGTCTGGTAAAAAAGTAATGTGATTGTAAGTAACTTATATTTGCATGTTTGGTACACTTTGGGTGATAATTGACCAGTTTCTACTTTAGCTGTTCTTTTAAAAATTTACCCATTTGCCTTTCAGAGACGAGTACAAACCAACCCGACTCGTTTTTTTTTTTTTTAGAGCGGCAAACCAACCCGACTCGTTAACCCATACACGGGTTGATATCGCCACCTATAAACAGAGAAATTATTTGCAGAGTTTGAGAACCAACATGTATTGAATAATACTCATTTAATCTGGTTTAGAACAACATGAGGGTTTACAATTTTTGATTCATCATGTAGGAATGTACGCCTGATCCAACAATGATGTCTCCTGAAGAAGCTCTCATTAAGGAGCAAATGATCAACGAAATGTACAACCGAATTAAAGAATTGGATGCAAGGGAGAGGAAAGTGTTAGTTTTAAGGTTTGGGCTCAAAGGTTTCCAGCGAAAGACACTAGAGGAGATTGGTGGATTCTATGGTGTAAGCAAGGAATGGATTCGCAGAATAGAAAGGAAAGCATTAACAAAACTAAAAGTTGATGATGAAGAAACGTTACAATGTTTAAGACATTATTTGTACATATAAGTTGCTTTTGAACGTATTCTTTGTAAAGTTGCAACATTTGACGTAATAACTATTCTCTTTTGATCTTTGTCGCGAAAGGACTAAAAGGACGAGAATGCTTCTTTTAGTCCCACAAATTATGCAAGTTCAGTTTATAGGGCATTTTCGTCCTTTTAACCGATAGGAACAAAAAGGTCGGAAGATTTACTACTTTAGAGCTAAAAAATGTGTAGGTGCTCAACCAAGTGTTTCATTATCATTTGGAATGGAACAATAATAACAAGCAGTGGAGAAGCTTGAGGTAAGGGACCCAGAAATAAAAGTCTCGGGCCATAAAACTTGAGGGTAAGGTTAACGTGAGAATCAAAACAAGGGTGAAAACTATGAGAACCACTATTTTCCCTCACTTTTCCCCTTTTTTGGTATAGTTTTTTATTTTTTTTATTTTATTTTTTGATTATTTTTCGATTTTTCGATTTTCTTTTAATAAAAACTCATTCAAAAAAAATAATATATTTCTATAGGTTATGTGTTGAAAATGGATGGAGACGGTACGGGCGTAGGTCTTAGTCGAACGGGCGTAGCCCGTTCAGGGGGGCTTCGCCCTCATCGGTCGTAGACCTCAAGGAATTTATAAAGGGGTTGGGGGCTAAACGCATTTGGGAATGGTTTGGATTTGATGGGCGGCGATCCAAAAGATGGTGATGGTTGGATACGGTACGGGCGTATCTCTTGTTTTTATTTCTCGCTTGATCACATTTGATGGCCCTTGGAGATGGTGGTGATTGGAGTTTGTGAGTCTCGAAGTGAGAGAAAGAGGATGAAAAGTTTGGATAAGAAATAAAAATAAAAGTATGAATAAATGAGTATTTTAAAAAAAAGATGATTTTTTAGTGGTTCTCACCCTTGTTTTTGGTTCTCACTTGATCACTTCATTATATATATATATATATATATATTCGCATAGGAAAATGATATATCTTCCTAAAAATTAGCTTAATAATCCTTCTAACAAGTTGTTAGAAAGATTATTAGGATAATTTTTTAAAGGATATATCATTTCCCATTAGCATAAGATAGGTGAACAAATTTAAGTTTAACATAACATAGGTAAATTAACATTTTTTTGCGATTTTGATTTTTTATTGCGATTTTGTCTTTTTATTACGATTTTGTCTTTTTATTACGATTTTGTCTTTCTCATTCTGATTTTGTCTTTCTCGTTGCGATTTTGACTTTCTCATTGTTATCGAATTATTAGATTGTATTGAAAATGATTGTGAACATGGGTCAAGAACTTATCTTGTTGCATGCAAATCATAGATAAACATTCTGAAGCTTTTTCACGATAAATAAACTAGTACTAAGACCCTTAGGATAAATAAAAGTCACAATGAGAAAGTGAAAATCGCAATGAGAAAACAGAAAATTGCAATGAGAAAGCAAAATCACAACGAGAAGCATAAAATCGCAATGAGAAAGTCAAAATCGCAATGGGAAAGACAGAATCGCAGTAACAAGTCAAAATCGCAATAAAAATTCGAAATTGCAAAAAAAAAGGGGTCAAAATCACAAAAAAAAATAAATTTAATTGCGATTTTCAAAATTTTATTGTGATTTTTAAATCTTATTACGAATTTTCTTTTTTATTGCGATTTTGTTGAGTATTTTATGAAAATCTAAAAAAACTTAAATATAAATTGATATATGTCTATACAAAATTAAACACTCGTGTTATTTTCTCTTTTTAAAAGGGTATTAGGATAAACTACCTAATATATCCAACACATATTTCTATCAAAAATGGCTAAATCCATTACACACTTCACTACCTAACCACTTTTGAAAATTGGGAGTTGATATTCGTACCACTATTTTTGATGATATACCACAACATACAAGTCTTACAACTGACTGTATAAATCAATAATGCACAGTTGTGGTATATTTATAAAAAAAAATAATACTAGTATCACTTCCCTGAAAATTTCACCCCACGTGTATTCGCACCTGTCAATTGGCTGAAGTATATACTTAAGTAACTCATTATAAAATTTCCCACCTACCAATTCTTTTTCCTCCTGGACTTTGGATTAAATTTTTATTTTATAAAGTGAAAAACTACTATTTAATTTAATTCATATGTATTTTGGCATCATTCAAATGTGTGATTGTTTTCCAAGGCCTCGTACGTTTATATAACAAAAAAGCTCTATGTATCTTCAACATGTTTCAAAACCATTTTGTTCGATATTATTTTCCGTCTTACCAAAATTATTTATTTAGAGTGAAAACATATAATGTTTCTTTTTTTTTTTATATATAAATATTTGATTATTGTTTTCATTTTTAAATACAAGAAAATTATCATCATATTCTTCATCTAATCACTATATATTTAAATAATCTAAATAATATACAAGAAAATCAAAACTAACTAAATTGTAAAAAATAAAAAAATAAAATATTTATTTAGAGAGTGACCACTAATAAGATCCTATGTTACACCACCAACGTTGACCATAGTCTAAGCTGTCACCACCGTCCACCGCCACTTCTATCCACTTGTCTTGATAAAATAATAATAAAAAAAATATCAGGTTCGAGTTAAGTACAAACAACTTAGTTTTTCACTTCTTTTCTTAAAATTTATTTTTGAAATTTAAAATTTTGATTCAAATTTGAACTTACATTAATCACAATCATCAATCACCGCATATCAAGCGGGTAATATTCTTGGTTTTTGTTATTTTCCATTTCTTTAATGTTTTATTGAGTTTCGTAATGATGATTTTAGTTAGGATAATATGGTAACATTAATTAGTTATTTTTAATAGTACACAATATTTGAAGGTAAACAACACAATAAACTAAATATCTTAATATGGAAAAATATGATTGTAATGTGTCAATAACGAGTTCAGAGATGGCAAAGTAAAAATTATGTCTTTCATTAATCTTCTATCAATAAAGTTACCAAGATTAATTAAACTTAGAGATTAAAATATCTTAATTTAGGGCATACCGTGTACGTTGTCATCGCAAGATTAATTAAACTTAGAGATTCAAATATCTTAAATTAAATAATTAACTTGATAGAATGGAAAGTTAGCGATAACAACACCAAATGTATAAGGGGGTCTCTAATGCCGGGTTTTATCGTCGTTTCATTATCCAATAACGTCGGACTTAACGCTATATGATTTGAAGTACTGATTATGGCCGGTTTTATCCCTTAACGTCGAGCCATCGTTTTATCCTCTTTTTTTTGGGGTGTTTTTTTTTTTGTTAAAAAACGGAGTCATGAAATCGAGGTATAAAACTGAAGGGTTAGAGATAAAGTGTTCTAACATTATGTTGAGTACTTTGGTGACATGACAATATAAAAGTGGGATATTGGATAAAACTGGATTTTTGGGTTGAAGATGGTTTAAGACGATTCTTGTTCAACTTTAAACCAATTGTGAGAGGAGAAACTCGAAAACTTATATAGAAAGACTTATTTTTTTAAACATATTTCAACATAACATTAAGTTTGCAACAAACAACCATATTTTAAAAGCATCTTTTAAATATATGCATCAAAATTTTACTGTTATTTTGATGAAAAAAAATATTTGTAGATTTTTATGTATTCAACTTAAATATATTACATCAATTTCTTTTGATACAATCCATATTTGAATCATTTCATTTAATTTAATCATTTAACATACAGTAAAGTGTTTAAAATATGGACGGTCCCTAAAATATGTATACACATTTCACTTTCTTAATTTTTAGCCATCCACATGCATACCACGTGTTCATCGACATCTATCTAATTGAATAGTGTTCATCGACATCTATCTAATCGTATAGTGGTTAGTCATTTTGACATACATAGCAGTCACCTCATCACTTAAATCCCTTTTCCACTCTTCAGAAAACCATTTCTACTTCAAAGTACAACCCTTAAAGCACAAATTACACCTCATATAACCACGCTCCTTCAATCCCCAACACTTTTTACTCTGTCACTATCAATTGTAGCTTCCTTCTAAATTTAACTGCTTTTTCGCCTACCAAACACTCACCCCAACCCCCAAAAACCATTTGAAAACCCTAATTTTATGAAATCAAAATTAAACAAATTAATAATCTAATTAGTCATTATTTTCATCTAATTCATATACTTATAATTCTAATTATATATATATATATATATATATATATTTTTTTGATAAAATTTGTGCTGATTTTTGTTTAATTTTGCACTTTTTTCTTTTTTACAATGCAACGAGGTATATTTGTATCGATATAGTAATGGCGAACTGTATCTATATCCCAATCGTACGGATTCTGTTATATGCAGTTTTAATCAATGGTATTCTGTTAGGCTATGGATTTGAAATTAATGATGAGATAGTGAGATTATTTCATCAGGATTATTCGCCGCCGGCGCCCCCACCACCGCCGCCGAGGCCGCCGTCTGCGACATGTGAGGATGAGTTAGGTGGTGTGGGGACTTTAGATACTACGTGTGAGGTAGTTGATAGTTTGAATTTAACTGAAAGTTTGTATATAGCAGGGAAGGGGAATTTTTATATCCTTCAGAATGTTACGGTGAGCTGTTTGGGTTTTCCGGGATGTGAGATTGTGATAAATGTTACTGGTGATTTTAGTTTAGGTGAAAACGCGGTGATTTTAGCTGGCACGGTTGAGGTTGAGGCTGCGAATGCGAGTTTTGGTAATGGGTCGCTTGTGAATACTACTGGTTTAGCTGGTGATCCGCCTGAGCAGACGAGTGGGACGCCTCAGGGGGTTGAAGGAGCTGGTGGTGGGTTCGGGGGAAGAGGTGCCGCGTGTTTGTTGAACGATAAGAAGCTTCCGGATGATGTTTGGGGTGGTGATGCGTATTCGTGGTCGACTTTGCAGAAGCCGTGGAGTTATGGGAGTAAAGGCGGGACTACTAGTAAGGATGTGGATTATGGTGGCGGTGGTGGTGGGAGGATTAAAGTAGTGGTTGTGGGTCTTATTCAGATGAATGGTACTTTATTGGCGGAAGGTGGAGACGGTGGTACGAAGGGTGGTGGTGGTTCTGGTGGCAGCATCTACCTCGCTGCTAACAAGATGTAATTTCTTGTACTTTTTTAAATTCTTACGAACATATGAATTATCTATGTTTGCATATACACTGTGGGATTTTTCTTGGTATATATATTTTTTAAGATATAGATAATGACATTGAATTTGCTTTTGACAATGTTTACCATATGAGAAGGGATTGGAATTTGGAACCATTTGTTTTTATGTAAATCACTGGAACTATGTTAGGTGAGACTTTCGAACTACAAACACAAACATTATAATGGGAAAACTCCATACACATCTTGCTTTTATGATTTAACACATATACATTTGATATGTGTTTAGTCTAATACAATCAATATGTTAACATTATCATTGTGATGTTACCATCTTTCAACGGATGTTGTGTGATTCTTAATCTTGAATATCATTTGCAGTTTTTTTGGTTGTTTGGTTAATTACCTTAATAGTGGTGTATAATTAATTACCTTAAGATCTTCATAACATACATGCATGTGTATTTTCCATTGAGAAATGCTAAATCCTACTAATAAACATTTGACAATACACGCACTTACAAATGTCAATGTTACATAGATTGTTGCTACGTTTATTATCTTCTTTGTATGATGTATGATGCTCCTATTGTTCTCCTAAAAGTATACTGCAACAGAAGACATATGTAAATGTGTGGTATCTATATACATATAGATTGAAATATGGTTCCATGTTTGTAGTTGCTATCAAGATTCACTTTTTGAAGTAACTTGGTATTTAGGTCACTTGTTTCCTCGCAAGATCTTCTAGAAAAGGTATCTAGTGAAAATGGTAAGTTGTAAAATTTACAATTTTTATCACACTTGTTTGGTAAACATGCAATTCCATGGAGATAGTCTTTTGGGATGGAGGGATTATAACATTTATTTCACATGATTTTTAATAAGATGAATCATTCCTCTTTTGCTGCGTATACTTCTTTAGTTAAGTAACATATGTGGTACAATCTGACATAAATTGGTATTATTCATAAGTGCAGGACAGGAAGTGGTAATATAAGTGCTTGTGGAGGTAATGGTTTTGGCGGTGGGGGTGGAGGAAGAATCTCTTCTGATGTGTTTAGCAGGCATGAAGAACCCAAAATCTTTGTTCATGGTAGGATTGCTGCATTTTGCTTATAATGAAAATATTAGGGCAAGCTTGCATATATTTTTAAGTATGTATAGAGTACAGTATTTAATATGTATATTTTTCTTGCAGGTGGTAATAGTATAGGTTGTCCATCAAATGCGGGGGCTGCAGGCACCTTTTATGATGTTGTAACCCGGAGTCTTACAGTTGATAACTTTAACCTGACAACTGACACAGATACACTTCTTATGGAGGTCACATATCAGCCCCTAATGACAAATATATTTATTCAAAATTTGGCCAAGGTTTCTGTTCCCTTGCTTTGGAGTCGTGTCCAGGTAAGTGAAATATAGGTTTTTGTGTGTGTGTGTTTTTTTTTTTGAATATCAACTCTATCTAGGGATCTGGGTTAGTCTTGTTATATGAGATGTCTGTAATTATTTATATGATGTTTCATTTAGGTTCAAGGGCAAATTAGTGTTCTGGGTGGAGGTATATTGAGTTTTGGATTAGCACATTATGCTTTGTCTGAATTCGAGATACTTGCAGAAGAGCTACTGATGAGTGATTCTATAATCAAGGCAAGCAATCACTTTATCCAACTAAATTACGCATCTATTTAATTAGTTCAGTAGGATGGTGTTGTTAAATTCACAATGCACGACCACTTTAAGTGGACATAGATCAAATTTGTAAGGAAATATACCATTCTAGTTCACTGACTATATGTAACTTTAACTGTTAACTGCATTCTGTCATATCTACTATTGATTCCTGAGATTTCATATAAATGCTTTTTGAATTGGTAACTTGTGAGTTGATATTTACTATTTTATGTGCTTTTTTGTTTTAATCGTAAATCGTAAATACTGTGCAAAAGTAATTGTATAAAAAAAAATAGCATGAAACTCATAATCCTCACGGATTTGCATAATCTTACAAAAAAGGTAGTTTATGCTTCCAAATAAACTTTTTGTCAGCGAAATAAGCTGATTAGCCTTTTATTTAAATTCCAATTAAACATCCGATCAATCCCGTCCTAGGTGATTAAGTGTTGTCACTTGACTTCCTAGCTCTGCTTACCCTTCATTTAGAACACCGTGCCATCGTGAGCTTTTGAACCCCCTTTTCCGTTTCTTTGTATATTTTCAGGTTGCAGTATTTGCAAAAAAAGTTTCATTAATATATATATCTGTTTGTTGTATCAACTCGTTGGACATATTTCCATCGTGTGTGTGTGTGTGATTTTAGTAGTCACGGGCCATTTCTAAATTTGTAACTCTAAAAATAGGAGTAGGATTAATTTGCAAGCGTAACATATATTATTTGTCTGTTACTGTAACAACTCATGTTTTACAGTGTAGTTTGGTATTTTCAGGTTTATGGTGCTCTGCGTATGACTGTTAAAATGTTCTTGATGTGGAATTCACAATTATTTATTGATGTTGAGGGGGACAGGAATGTGCAAAATTCCTTTCTTGAGGGTAGCAATCTTATTGTTCTCAAGGTTCTCAGAAGACTAAGCCAGTTAATGTTTTTATTGTATGCCTTTAGATTCTTTTGAGTGACCACCTTTTTGCTTTGTCAGGAATCTTCCACCATACACTCGAATGCCAATCTTGGGGTTCATGGGCAGGGTTTATTAAACTTATCTGGCCCAGGTGACTGTATCGAAGCACAACATCTCGTTCTGTCCCTGTTTTATGGTGTCAATGTAAGTGCCTCTATCTTCTGTTGTGATCTGATAATTGTATTTGCATGCAGTGGAGTGGCAAACCACTGATTATGACTGTCCTTGAAGGTTGAAAATACAACCCATTTACTTCCGAATGGTTTGATTTAGTTTATGTATTACCTAAAAAGAAAACTGGTCAATTGGGTAGTTTTATTGCATAAAACCTCCTTTCCATTTTATCTGAAGATATAGATTGTTATTAAAATAAACTAAATCTTTTGTCATCGTACTTGACACAATTATTTTTTGCTATTAATTACATAGAACACAATAACTATATCTTTTATTATTATTATTTTTAAAAGATAAACTATCTTTTGGGTTTACCAGCCAAACCCAACCCAACTTGTACAAAGATGACATTTTTTGTTCTGTAAACATTTGACATACTGTTTGTCAGCTCTTGTTGCCTAGTTACATATACATGACTTCTTTGCACTCTTTATCCATTTTTTCCGTTATCGACTATTCTCTCTGGTTTTTTCTATGCAACTGATACTTTCACCCCTTTTTGTTGAAAGCTGGGTCCGGGGTCTGTTTTACGTGGTCCCTTGGAAAATGTCACAGCTAATGCCGTGTAAGTTTCTCTCTCTTCTGTCAGTGTAGCTTACTTCAATGTGCTTCATTATTGGTTCACCAAATAATATGGCGCTTAATATTTAGGATGCCGCAACTGAATTGTAACTCTCAACAATGTCCAGAAGAACTATTGAATCCTCCTGATGACTGCAATGTGAATGCTTCATTGTCCTTTACTCTTCAGGTATCTCATTCAAAAGATAATACATCATGTGATCGACATATCTTTGGATAGTTTGTTAATATTGCTATATCATTTCTTCAGATATGCCGTGTCGAAGATATCCTAGTCCAAGGCCTTGTAAAAGGGTCTGTTGTGAATTTCCACAGGGCAAGAACTGTTACTGTTGATTCTACTGGGACAATTAGCACCTCGAAGATGGGTATACTCACTTCCTGAAAACTAAGGCTTCGTTTGGTATGGGGATACTGCAATGGGGTTTGGGATTTGGATATGATAAAAATGGTTTGGTTGTTGGTTATGGGTATTAAAAATTGGATATAGAACTAAAAAACTGATGTTTTCAAAAATCCTTCTAATGTGATGTTTTTTCTGACACACCATTTTTTTTTTATCATTCTCTTGCTCTCTCTTCATGAATACTTTTTTAAACAATATCTAGTTTCTCTTTCTAACAATTTTAACAGTTGATAAGAGAAAATCCAATTTATAAAATATTCAAAACATTAGATATTCCTTTATTTCCTCTCTCTCTCTCTCAATCTCAAATCTATACCCATTTCCAACTCTTTAGCAAACCAAATGCACCCCAAAATAATTGTATCTATGGAGAGAAACTTTAACTTTATAGAAGGTAAAGGGTCAAATCGGTTCGGGTAGGGTTGGGCCTTCCTGTCAACATGTTTGTGCCTTTTCTTTAGTTTCACGTTAGAATGATAATCTAGTTTTTGAAATAGAATAGTCAAGGAGGTTTTAGGCTGTTTTAATACTTTTTGGGTGATTTTTTACCTGTTCAACGACTTTTTGTGTCAAATTCTATTCTTTGGTCCCACATGCTAGTGGCACAGTAGAATCATAATCGATCAATTTATCCACAAATGGGTCAAAATTGCCACCTCTAGAAAATGATGTTGTAGTTTCAGTATTTTAATTGGTGTCTTAACAGGTTGCAAAGGAGGTTTGGGCAAGGGGGAGGTCTTGAGCGTTGGTGTTGGGAGTGGGGGAGGTTATGGTGGCCGTGGTGGGTATGGTTGCTATAATGGGACCTGCATTGATGGCGGTCTTCCATATGGGGATGCTGAGTTGCCTTGTTTTTTCGGCAGTGGAGGTGGAAATGACAGTATTACTGACTCAACTGCCGGTGGCGGTGTTCTAGGTGAGTTCAAGTCTTCCACGCGATGTTAAACATTATATTTCAATCTACTTAAAAAATTGAATGCTATTATCTCTCTAGTTTGCATAATATAAAACAAAGTTATTGTAAATTTTGCATCTTTCTGTTTATGCAGTGATTGGTTCATTGGTACATCCATTGTCAAGTTTGTCTATCGATGGCTCATTAGGAGCTGACGGAGGAGGCTATGTAGAAAACATTGTCAGCGAACATCATGGTATTGATGATTCGCTCCAAGGTTCTGGGGGCGGATCTGGTGGAACGATTCTTGTGTTCTCAAATGCTTTAACTGTTGGTGAGTCTGGAGTTCTTTCGAGTGGCGGAGGTCGAGGCAGCCCAAATGGGAGCGGTGGCGGCGGTGGCGGAAGAATTCACTTTTATTGGTCTCACATACCAACTGGGGATGTATATCAACCCATTGCTACTGTCAAAGGAAACATCTCCACTCGGTTCGTTCAAATTAGAATTGTTTTACTCATATTAGAACAAATGAATTTTGAGAACAAATGACATGTGATTTAGTTTGTCGAACTTAGAAATCTTTATTTGTTTGAAATAGGGGAGGGCTGAGTGGAAGTGAAGGCGGTGCTGGGGAAATTGGAACGATCACTGGAAATTCTTGTCCAAAAGGGCTTTATGGCACATTTTGTGAGGTATGTTAACTTTATACCATAAAATGTATATTTTAATTTCTTTGAGTTTTCACTCCTGTCAAGTTAAAGGAGTTTTCTTTGAGGTTCAACATAATCCAATATTTATAATGGTTTTGCATAACTATTTCATGATGCACATTTTTGTTACACGTCCAAATGATCAATAGTATATGCCATCTTTATGAATAGACAACTCACACACATGAGAGATCAAAAGGATTTGTGTGTGGTGTAATTAGCTTAATTATCATGCATTTGATTATGTGCGTGTTTACTCGGGGCTAGAATATATTCTTAATATATCATTTTTGTGGGCTTTCATGTTTATGAATAGGAATGCCCTGTTGGTACATACAAGAATGTTACAGGATCTGATAAGGAACTATGTTTCGAGTGTCCATCTAATGAGCTTCCCCGTCGCGCATACTATGTTTATGTACGAGGTATAACATATTGTTATTCTGTTATTTTTTTGTATTCATTTTCTGGGGTGTTTGGTATGATTATATTGATACAGTTTATTTCACTTGCTATAGGGGGTACTGCTGAAACTCCGTGTCCCTACAAATGTATTTCAGACAAGTATAATATGCCACATTGTTACACCGCTCTTGAAGAGTTGATGGACACATTTGGCGGTCCTTGGTTATTTGGTCTTCTTTTATTGGGTCTTCTTATCCTGTTGGCACTCGTGCTTAGTGTTGCAAGGATGAAATTTGTAGGATTTGATGAGCCAACTGGGTCTGCTCCAACACAAGGCTCTCAGATAGATCACTCATTTCCTTTCCTGGAGTCTCTGAATGAGGTTTGTTTTCTTTTTCTCTTTCAAGTTACCACGTTTTTGTTGATATATTCTTTGCTGCAGCATTGCTGAAAAAGATACCTTATATATATATATATAAAATAGGAGTTGTGGTAACTGGTAAGAGATTTAGTGGGTTAAACATGGCATGAAGTTGTGGTTTTCGGAGGATTAGTAGAACATGTAATGAAGAAATGCCATTTTTCATATATATATATTGTTCACAAACAGTCATGATATAATATCTAAATGTTGGAAAATATTTCAGGTAGGATGGGTGAGTTAGTGGGTCAAAACGGGTAACTTTTGGTATGTGGTCGAGTCGGGTTGACCTGATACTTTCTGTACGGTATTTACTCATGATTAATCTTCTTGTTTCTATTACTGATTTAGGAGGTTTACACATTAACCTTATACACATTACACAAAAATGAATTAATGTTCCCTACGCACGTAACGGACACATTTTAAAGTGCGTCCCCCTTTTTCTTCATTTGTGGTGGACCTTTATTAGGTATAAGTTTTTGATTGGTGATTCAAGTTAAAACAATTGTTGATTGGTGGATTTGTGGTAGTGGGACGGTGGATTTTGGATGGGTAAGGTGTGACGTTTTAACACTAATTTACACGTTTGACTCCGTCAATCTTCTTTTTTTTTGTAATTTTATTTTTTGCATCTCATATTTTTAACTCTTTTTTTCTGCAATGTTTTTCAATTGTTAATATAATTCAATAAAGTTTTTATCACTAACTGATATAACTTTAAAACATAAACTTTTCATGGAACAGTTAATAATAAACTTATAACCCGTAAATTTTAATGCACAAAGATGATAGTAAATCAAGTTATTTTTTTTTTATTTTTTATTATTTTTTTTTAAATTTATAATAACGGATTCTTTCAAACTTAGGCCATAAATAAAAAATATTTTTTCTTATGAGTTCCAGTGAATTTAATTCGACAAAGTTATGCAGCAACACACGGAACTTCTTACTAGTCAGAAACATACTCTGGGTGACTTTCGACCCTTTTGACCTTTTAGAGATAAAACATAACCCAAGAAGGGTCCCAAGTTGACCAAGTCATGAGTGAAGGGGTCGAAGCTGCGACATCTAATTATATTCTTTGGCTTGCAGGTTTTGGAAACAAATAGGGTCGAGGAGTCTCAAGGTCATGTGCATAGGATGTACTTTATGGGACAAAATACTTTCAGGGAACCTTGGCATCTTCTTCACACACCTCCAGAGCAAGTGATAGATATAGTGTGAGTTCCCAACTATTGTTCCCGTGTTCCCTTAATTTTCTTGGTTGGTGGTGGATATTGTGTTGTGGCGTTTTTTTCCCCTATAATTGCTGACTAGTTGTTTGAGTATTTGATTAAATTTGTAGGTACGAAGGTGCTTTTAATAGATTTGTGGAAGAAATCAATGCCCTGGCAACTTATCAATGGTGGGAGGGAGCAATGTATAGCATTCTTTTTTTTCTTGCTTATCCGCTTGCATGGTCATGGCAACAATGGAGACAAAAGTTGAAGTTGCAACGACTACGTGAGTTTGTTAAATCTGAGTATGACCATGCTTGTTTACGTTCATGTCGATCACGTGCTCTCTATGAAGGGCTAAAGGTTAGTCCATTTTGAAATATACCAACTTAAAGTTCCCATCTAAAGAAATCTGGCAAGTTTTGTTATTATTTTAGTCTTTATGGTTCCCTCTCTTCAGTGACATTGGTTTATATATTTTTGGTGTATATATTTATGCTCTTATCTATTGAAGGGAGAAATATAATGTTTGAAAAAAGACTTGCTATTTACAGTTATGTAATATTTTAGGTAGCTGCAACATCTGATTTAATGTTAGCGTATGTGGACTTCTTTCTTGGTGGTGATGAAAAGAGAAGTGATCTTCCTCCTCGTCTTCATCAAAGATTCCCATTGTCTCTTTTGTTTGGAGGGGATGGAAGTTACATGGCTCCTTTCTCACTTCACAGTGACAGTGTTGTTACAAGTCTCATGAATCAGGTCAGTTACTTCATTAGTTCATTTCAAGGATCTATATGTGGCAAAATGGGTGGGTTGAATAACAGGTCAAAATGGGCCGGGTTGACCCGACCACTTCTTTAATTCTTTTTCACATTACAATTTGGGAGGCTTTTGATCCGTTTTACCCATTTGATCTGTTTCAGTTTTTATCTAATCTCTGTGATTGTATCTATTTGACCGATTATATAAAACAGTAACCGAATCTTGTCATTACCAAGTATATAAATTGAAATTCTCACCTCTATTTATACTTGGTCAACAATTAAACAGTTCTTGATAGAAACTACAACAAGCAATTCAAATATATGAAGAGATTGTGAAGAAGTAAAGTAAGTAAATGCTTTGATTATCAAACCAAGAACAGATTAGAAGGATAACTCAGCTAAATGGAGAGATCCTCTGCCCAAGCTAAACAGCTGAAACTATCAAATGAAATATTCTAACTGCCTTCCCCGCTACCATGATCACAGATATATATTTTTATATCTCTCTCTTAAACATGCATAACTATGACTCACATCAAAACTACACATGCCCTACTTTGAGTCCCTTGCTGTAGACTTTCCAGTCTCTAGGCCCATTGGGCTATCCATTCAGAAGTTGGTCATTAGCAGACTCCTTGTCAGTTGTTGCATTTTCTTTTGTGCTGTATCTCTGCTGATCAATATCTTGTTATTCTCAGTCTGTTCCTCCTACCACATGGTATCGCTTTGTAGCTGGTTTAAATGCACAACTGCGGTTGGTTCGCAGAGGTCGAATTAGGGCAATGTTTCGTACCGTTATCACGTGGATCGAAACTTACGCCAACCCGACTTTGAAAAACTATGGTGTACGGGTTGACCTTGCTTTCTTTCAAGCTACAAGTGGTGACAGTTACCAATATGGACTTTTGGTATCTTCTGTACGGATCGCTGGAGCTCCTACAAGAGCACAATTGTCTAGGTATATTGTTTTACTCAAGTTATTAACCTATATGCATAACAATACGTGAGGCTGTCGCCTTGGCTACAAGGACCTTATCACCTCTGGGCGCCTCACGCTTTTCCAAACAATGCATTCTATGAAAGCTATTTGATTCTGATTCTTCGATATCGTTATACCACATAATCATTTTCAAAAGGAACATGCAAACTCCCCCCTCCCCTTTTTACAGGTTTATTGGTGGATATAGCTGGGTATTGATGTTAGATATGAATACCAATTTTTCTGCATTTGGATTCATCAGATATACTTTTTACCAATATACTAACCTCTTCCTTTTATTTTTTTCCAGTCATAATGATAACTTCTTTCAACAAGATCCAACTAATGGTTCAATAGAACAAAAGGTTTTAATGCACCGGAATGCGAATGATCATATGACAAAGAAAAGTTACGGTAGGGTATTAGATATCGGCAGTTTGAAATTGCTCAAGGAAAACAAGGATATATTGTTTCCCCTCTCGTTTATAATCCATAATACCAAACCAGTGGGCCATCAGGTAACTTTTATTTCTTTCATCTCATTTATGCTCGAACCTATACATGCTTAAAGCATGTAAAGCTGACAGAGGTGCGAAGATGAGCTGATAGGGTAATGGGTTATATTAAAAAGGAACATGCATACTACTACATTTTATAAGTTTTTAAATGGAATTAGTTAATGCATTCCGGATATTGTGAATGGGTCAGAATTGTCTCCTAGTTGCCTTTCTTCTTGTTTAGTTTTTTAATAATCTACTGGTTGGTGCAGGATCTTGTCGGTTTGGTGATCTCAATGCTACTATTAGGAGATTTTAGTCTTGTTTTGCTTACATTGCTCCAGCTATATTCATTCTCTTTAGCACATGTGTTATTGGTTCTATTCATTTTGCCTCTCGGAATATTGCTTCCTTTTCCCGCCGGTATCAATGCTCTATTTAGTCAAGGACCCAGGCGATCGGCTGGGTTGGCTCGTATATACGCTCTCTGGATCATAACGTCTTTAGTTAATGTGGTAAGTTTGTGACTTCCATATTTACAAATTATAAAGCTTAATGATATATATGTGCAACCAATTAGGTATGCTGACAGATTTCTACTTTTGTTATTGCCAGGTGGTTGCTTTTATTTGTGGTTACGCTCATTACTCCACTCAGCCTAGTAAAATACCTTCAGATGTCCAACCGTGGACCATGTGAGTACATTATGATGTTGATCAAGTGGATTGTATACACCCGCTTGAATTAGTTTTTTTTTTTTGGTCACAAACATGAGCACACACCTGTGCACAGCTTCATGGTTGCTGCCCAAAGCTCATATGTTTGTAGTAGAGGTTTCTCATATGTTTGTAGTAGAGGTGGAAAACGGGCAGGTCAGGGGGGCTGGGTACAGGTCAAACTGGTTTTTTTTTCTTTAGTACCGGACTACCGGCCAATATTGTTTGGATCGGGTTGAATAAGTTTTTTTAGTCAAAATGACAAAATATTTAACTTTCAATAGACAATTTGGTTGTCAAATATGATTAAAAAGGTATATTATCTTAATGATACTCTTAAGTTTTGAATAAAATGTCCAGAAGATTTTTACTGCATAGGGTGTTTTTTAACCTTTTTTTTTGTGTGTGTGTGCTGATTTTATTGATTTAAACCTGTTTGACATATTAATATTAATATTAATATTAGAGATAAAACATGATGTGAATTGATCTGTGATCCCATCTTTAAATAAACGGGTTGAAAAGTCAGGGTAGATTATATTTTAAATACATAGTTTCTATATTAGTAATTTATAATATATAAAGTTGGCAGTTATAAACAAACAAGTACTGGCGAGTCAACGGGGCCAGTTTTGACCCATATTAAAAAAATTTACATGCTTTGACATGATAAGTGTTTTTTAACGTTTTGGTTTGTTGGTACAGGGAGGAAAGTGAGTGGTGGATTTTTCCAGCTGCGCTAGTTTTTTGTAAATGTATCCAATCATACTTGATAAATTGGCACGTTGCAAATTTGGAAATTCAAGATCGATCATTATATAGTAAAGACACTGGGACTTTTTGGCAATCATCATAGTTGTAGGTACTCAGATGAGTATTTTTGAACATCTTTATTTTTGAAGTATGCTTTTTTTTTTTGTGGCTATTCATTATAGTTTAGGCTAGTCAAAGGCAATAGATAAATGAAAAGATATGTTGCAACTTAGGTAGAGTGAAAGAATGCCTTAAGTTTCTTCTCTGTTGTATATAAATAAAATATGGGTAATTTGATATGCCATTTTACATGCTATTATTTGAGAAATGCAAGTATTTAACACATGTTTACATGTATATACAATTTGTGGACTATGGAACTAAACCAACTTTTTGGTTGATGGAGGTTCCCCTCGATTATGTTTTTACTTGTTATTGTTAGACTTATAGGCAGTGGCGGATGTGTGTTGAAGCCGGGTATGTCCTTGCGTACCCGGTTAAGCCATCCAGCAGTGGAAAAATATCGAGTTCTATTGTTCCTATTGGTTGAAATATTGAGTGACTACCCTCGAGAAAAGAAAAAAAAAGGGTGACTACCCAAAACTATATGAACAAAAGTTAGCACATTATTGATTTAATTTTTACATGAAGCATACATGTGATAATTTGTAAGTATAGTTTTCCGTGATACGATAATATAAATAAATATTTGGTTTTCATTTTATAATTATGGATTATGTTTGTCAAAGATTGTTTATCATTTATGATTATGGTTTAAGACAAAGTTCTAACCCTTGAGCCTTGGCTTATGTGATATGTGTGAATTGTGATAACTTTTTAACATTTAGGGTGTGGGTTCTAGTCTCATCACTCATGACAAACATTTTGTATATGTGTAGAATTTTTTAGCCGTCTTTAAAAAAAACCATAAAGTTCTAATAAGATGTTACTTTTTTTTTTTTCAGTATGTTTTATTTTTATATGGTGCAAATTGTCAAAAGAAAAGGGTAATTAATTTCTTATCAATTAATAAAGGGGTGGCCTTAATTTCACGACAATAAAATGAGTTATTAATCAATTTGAAACAAATAAGGTCACTAATCAATTTAAAACAAATAATGGGGTAAAACATTATTCAAGTGTGGTTATTTACGCTGTTAATGGTGGACCTGGTGGTGAGGTTGCATTTATCCCTTTATTCGATTATTGACTCTTTTTACTGTCATGAAATTAATTTTTCAACTCTTTTATTGAGATAAAAAATAATAATAATAAAAAAAAAAAAACCTAATTGTCCCTTTTTTTTTTTACAATTTTGTATGGAGGACTTCAAGTATTTTTTGCTTGCAAGTAATTCCACAATAGAGAAAAAGCATATTAAACTTGAACAATTCGATTGAAAAAAACAAGATTAACAACCCTAAATAATAACAGTAAACCCATAAAAGAAAAACCAAAAAAGAAAGAAACAAAAATTGAAAAAACCTAAAATGGAATCAAATATTTATTGACTTATTTTGCTTGAATAATTTTTTTATTCAAAGGTGTGTATCTTAACATAAAGTTCTAAATCTGTCACTGCTTACAGGTCCAACACTACATACAAGTCCAATATGATTAGCACTTTAAAAACACACGAGGCATATGTTGCATTTACATTTTAAAAAAAGCCGATTCGAAGATACTTGCGAGTAGGACTGTAAATAAACCAAACGAATACGTACGGAGCTTGTTCATGTTCGTTCATTTAAGTTTGGCTGAGCAAATAAACTAACAGAAACACTTAAACAAACAAAAGTTTGTGTTAGTGTTCGTTCGTTTAAGTTTAAACGAACAAACAAATGTACATGACCATTAAATGGACGGATATGTGTTTATTAAGAAAATAATTTCTTTCATTTTGTCTGTTTAAAAAGTTAAATGAACACAAAAACACAAAAATAAACAAACATACATGAGCATACAATATTATATATATATATATATAGTGTTCCTTTTCATTTATGTTATTCGTTAACTAATACAATATATAAATGACAAACATATAAACGAACGTTAACAAACAACTTAAGGAACATAAGCGATCGATTAAAACATATGTTCGTGTGTGTTTGTTTAACTAAACGCATGAGAAATATTGTATGTGTTTGTTCGTTTATTAAATAAACGAACATAAACAAACTTCCCGTTGAACAATTTCAACGAACTGTTCACGGAGGTTTGGTTCGTTTACCGCCATACCCGGGAGAATGTAAGATATAGAACCAATATAGAGTGAAGTTGATAAATATATCGTGGAATGATAATGGTATATTATTTCCATAAGCCATGAAACACTACATTTTGATACGATGCTATTGTTAAAAGTTATATACATATACTAGTTTTAGGACCCGTTCATCGGACGGGTGGTTTCAAAACACATACCTTATAACTTTCATTTCAATATGTAGTGTTGTTATGATAATTTATATATCATTTTACAACAAATTTGAGCTTGCGAGTTCTTGTACCGGTGTTTATAATTTCTATAATGAGCTAATAATATATGTATGAGAGCATCAATTTGTTTTGGAATTATATTATTCACAATGCAAGCGTTCTTTCGATTTTCATTTTTATTAAAAATGGTTAATATGATTAATATATTTCTCATATTAAATAAAGTATAAATAAATATGTATATTTCTGGATTAAATCACAATGATATAAAGATTTAAAAATAGAACATAACAAAACATATTTAAATAAAAAAGCTTTGTTTAAAATAATGAAGCATATTTGAAAGGAATAAAATGTAGTGAAGCATGAATAGATTAATGTATGTAAGACATAAGCATAAAAACGATTTATTAACGAAAAGCAATTACAAAAAGAGATTTAATAAAAGTGCCATAAAATCAAAGAAAAAAAAATACAAAAAAAAATTATTTAAAAATACTCATCTAAAAACATATTATAAACATATAATTATAAACATGTTATAAATAAACATATATAAATAAAAAGATGCCAATATAGTAATAAAATGTATGATAAAATATGTAAAATTTATATAGGTTAGTAAACAT
>JAOXNX010000001.1:27096409-27106602 GCA_028566075.1 Solidago caesia
GTGTTAACTACTGTGGTATGTATTTCTAATACTATGATTTTGTTATTGTTATAAAGTCTCATTTATATAAAAAAAAAAATGCTTATATATTTGGATCCGCTAAGAGCTAAGGGTATTTTTTTTTCCGACTCGGCCTGGGCACTTGAATTCTCAGGGCCGCCCTGAGTAGATCTTTTACATTATGATCTTTATCATGCATGATATATTATAGTGGTTTCGTTTGTTGTATATATAGGCTCTACAGTGGCTGCAGTAGAGGAAAAAGAGGTGGATGCTTAGCGTCTTTGACATTTGGAAGTGAAAATTTTGGTGATATCATGTCAATATAGGAAAAGAAAAGAGGTCGGGTTAATAAATATTTTACCTGTCATTCTTTGCATATTCTGAATTTATTTATTTATGCAAGTATAAGCTAAACCATATTTTTTTTCTTTTTGACGAATCATCTTTTTAGTTGAATCATGTGGATTTGAAGGTGCTATACTTGAACAGCTAGTCTCCAGTGGAGCATGGCTTCACCGTGAAATTGAATTACGAAGAGTAGACACTTCTATGATCAGGTACGTACATGAATGATACTCATACCTTGATGTCATTTGGGAGGGGGGATATTGGCCATTTCTTTTTCTATACGTAGATTGATTATAACTTTAACAGAATAGGGTCTACTTTACTCTCTACAAGGACCAAAACTTCAATGAAGGAGGTTCTGCGCTGCAAGTCTTTTCCTATTTTAACCTCACTAACGACAGAAAAAGAATACTTTTGGCTGTGGGTCGGCTGGGTAATGGGTTTTTTTTTTTTTTTTTGTCTATTTTCGAGAATTTTTCAAACATAATTAATGTATTAAGTATGATTGTGAAAACATTATTATTACATTGTCAATTTAAATCTTTGAAAAAAATGATTCAGGAGGTTGTTTGCATTTATAATACATCGCCTGTTTCAGATTAAAATACATCGCCTGTTCTCTTTTTGGCTACATCTTTTATGTGACCCGTTTCAGATTAAAATAAGTCAAATCGACCCGTTCATTAGTAAATGGGACGAGATTGCTACCTATAAATTTAATAATGGTCTATTTTTGAGTTTCAAACTTTATATATATATGATGGCATGATGCAATGGAGAGTGTGAAGCATGATGCAAGTGTGACTATTATATTGTATTTGGCATCTTATGCTATGAATTTCTCACTGGCCTTCCTCTCTTAAAGCTATAAAGCACTCCGATGATTACAGAAATTCACAAGATTACCCTTAGCATTTATCTTGTTTTTAATAATATCTGATGCACATTGTTGACTCTGTCGTGCAGAATCTTGCAAGTAGGTTTAAAGCCCTCTGTAGTCCAAAACTTGTAGTTTGTGTACCTGCAAAAGACCTCATTAGTCACAGGTTTCACCATGTTTTTCTCTAACTTTTTCTTCAGATATTTCTAGAAATTTGTTTTGTGATCGGGTATTTACATATACGTAAGCTACAAGCAACAAAATAAAAAGGGGAACAGATACTCTTAAGTTACACGTATTCTATGCAGCTGAGAATTTTTCGTGTATTAATTATATGTTTACCATGCTTGTTAATGATACTTTAAAGTGAATGCCACTACACAAGCTGCTTGAATGCCCATTGATTATCGACAACACCGACCCTTCGAGTGTATTCAAAGTTTAATAACCTGAGTCAAGTTTGATTCCATAGCACAGGGAAATCTTAATGAGCCATACAAATAATGATTTCATCCATAAGTACATATAGTAAAGTCAACTAGAATGTGATTGTTGGCTTGTGTTGAAGTTCCCGTAGATGAATAATATGAATAGTTTCACTATATTTTGAAGTATAGCTGTTTCCGGTAACTAGATTCATATGTAGTTACTATTATTAGACATAAGAAAACGAATGAGTCTTTATAATGATTCCCTCTAACATGCACAAGAACACGAATGCATATATAATTAGTATAATTAAATATACACTTAAAGGATAGAACGAAGAAAAAGTGAAAAACACAATAGTACAACATGCAATAAGCCGTTAAAGCCTAGAGTTTTTATTCAATAGAGCCACTTAGCCATCAACTGTTAAACCAGTCACTAACCGCAGCCTAAGCATCTGAACAGACTGGTGCATTCAAAACTGCTTCCTACATTGACCGAACCGTTCAGATGGTCAATCAGATTCACAAGGCACTCGAGCATGTCAAAATCTTGTTTCTCAGTTTTTACCTGAACTCCTACTGCTTTGTCCTTCCAACAACTGTGACAACGGTTCTTCTGCTCTCTGAAATTCAATCAATTCTTTTGGTCTCAAAAAGCTTGGCTGATTTGTGGACGCAAGTACCCTTGCCCACATTCTATCGGTGATCACAACTTTATTAGGATGATCCACTATACGCTGCACGTTAAGAAACGTCATGAAACGTGTTGCTAAGAAATCAACAGCAGATAATAAACTGAAAGATAGAGGATATAATGCTAGAACAAACAGGTAAGTGCCTGCTTTTCAAGTAGGACTTTTTAAATCTTTTTTTAACTTTTTTGTTACTTAATCACATGGTGGATTGTAGTTAATTGATTGTGAGAGGAAAAGCAGGGGTTGCATGTTTGTTGAAGCATGCATCATTTTCCCTAAAATATATTGGATAGTTAATGTGTTAATTGTGATTCAGAACAATTTAATAGCAACAATGGTAAAAATCTTTGAACAAAATGGCTCAGAAAGTTGTATGCGTTAAGAATTAATTGTGGAAAAGATTTATTTGTCCCATCTGTAATGAACACAACCCAAATCAACCCATTCGAAAGTAGGGTCAAGATTGCATCAAAAATACAAGAAAAAACTTCAATTTGTAAGAATGATAAACTTTTGTACGGTTGAACCATAAGTATTTATATACAACAGATATCTGTTCTTTGTGTCTACATTTTCACAGTTTATTCAATTTGCATCTTCTTACGAGATTCAGAGTTTCATTACTATTGATATAAAAAAATAGAGTGGTGGTAGAGGATTAACTTACATTGAATGGAATATATGTTTGTCGACCATGCACAAGCCCGGTAATGAAGCCGGTGAACCCCGCCATGGCTCCATGCACACAGCTTTGAGCAAGTAGAGTACAGTAGATGTTGTCAGATGCATTGCTTGGAACGGCACGGATCATGTAGGTAGGATCTGCATCATTTGACCAATTGCTGGTTATAATGAATTTTATCTCAATTTTCATAAAAGAAAAATGTAGAGTACACGTGGCTATTTCGACTGGTTAGTAGGCCAATTTGGGTTATGGGTTATCTTTGACGGGTCAAATAATAAATTGTAAGAAACGGGTCAAATAGATTGAAAGTCGTTCAAAGTGTATTTTTAATGCTTACACCTGCGTTTTTAAATATTAAAAAAACACAAACTAGATTATTGTAGTAAGTATAGTTCTATAATCACGTTTAACACAGTAATTAATTGTATGAAATCAAAAAATGTTTGTGGATCGACCCAATCTGCCTTGTTCTGGTGCTATACAAAAGTTGTTGTGTCTAGTTACCTAGCTAGCCTGCTCGATCCACCTGTTTGTCCATCTCCAGGAGAATGTTTATAGAAAATTTTCGATTTGGACAGACAATGAAACAAAAGGTGATCCAAACATGAACCCGGTGACAAAATTATTTTACTCAACAATCAACATAACAGACGCCCAAAAAATATTGCAGCCACTATTAGACTCTTGATATGATAGTGAAGTTACCAATGTATTTAAGTGTAATTGACATGTTGCTCTTTCTTGCGAAGTGATCCTGCAATACAAGACATTACTTTCATACGGGAAGAAATTGGAAACGTCTAAAGCTTATAAAAAACCAGTGATACCTTTATTAGTTTCAAGATTAAGCAACATTAATACCTTAATATTTTCAGAAAGCCACATTCCAACATCTTTAAGTAGTTTGTTTCCTGAAGCATCTTTTGCGGTTGAACAATTGCTTTCTGCAACAAGCTCTTGACCGGCTCCTTCAGCTACAACAATAACCATGTGTCCATGTTCCTTGACCCGTTTCTCAACATATTCAAAAAGCCCACCTTCACCTTCTAGAAAGAAAGGTGATTCTGGTATCAAACATAAATCTACATCACGACTTGCAAGAGTTGCATACATTGCAATGAATCCTGTAACAAGAAGTTAAGACAGAAGATTCAGATAGGCAACCAGTATGTTGCAGGCTGGAGGTGGAAAATGGGCGGTTTGCGTGAAATGAGTTATGAGTTACAAGTCAAAATGGGTAAATTATGGTATGGGTTGAAGATGGTTGAGTCAGGTAGGGTTGACCCGAAACACTTTTGGTCCAAAATTTGTAATAAACCCATATACAGTTAGTATGCCAAAGAAAGTCCAGGTTATATATTATTTCTAACAGTTCAAAAGGTCAAAAACTCAAAATCAAAAGGAATATCTTACAATGAGACAGGGTCAAACACAGGCTGAGAGACTTCCAAAGTGAAATTTAATGCATAGATCCTAATAAATAATTTCATTCAAAAAGTTAGATTATTATTATTGAAATTATAAATCTTTTATAATCATATTTGACAGGCTAGTTATTTATTAGAAAACTAAAATTTGTAGACAAAAAGTTTTTCGGGACAACCCAGCCTTACCCCTCGACCTGACCCTCCCATTTTGCCACCTCTAAAATTTCCACATCAATTGGAGGTAATGTTAACCGCTGTAGCGCCCCATTAGTTTGACTACCCCTATGCCGTTTTCTGCACTCTCTGCCTCGACGTGTGCAGCGTTAATAGCACGTTGGGCTTCTTCAACAGCAGTATCAAAACCAAATGACCTGTCAATGACCTGAAACAAGAAAGAAATGAATTGAGGTATGCAGATAAATGCAACTGCATTCCAAACCAATACACTAGAACAAACCCCAAAATTAATTTAATTAGATAAGGTAAACCCCAAACCAATAATACGTTGTAGGATCGCGTCTAGTAAAAACTTTCTTTGAACTTTGTTATGCAGTTACCTTGGGATTTTAGATTGTGCTATTAGCAGATGGAACATGGATGCTGTATAAAGCATGGGTCTCACACTAGCTCAAATCAATTTGAGCTTGGTTTACTAGTATTGATGCTAAAATTATATTGCACTTAAAAAAATACAGCAACATTTGGTAAAAACGAATTATTCAGAACAAAAAATACCGCAATATCATTGTCGATTGTCTTCGGAATCCCAGCAACAATAACTTTTAATCCTCTTTTCTTAATTTCCTGCAAAAGTATAATGAAACTGAAATGAGTATGCTTAGGCTTTAGAAATATGTTTAATAATTTAGTAAGTTTTACTGGAACATACTTCAAAAATCACGGCTGAACCTTTTTGAGTTCCATCACCTCCAATAATATAAACCTGAAACAATCAAATAGAATCGATAAGTCATAGTATACATGAACTTTTAGTTACAAAGTATTATTCAGATTCTACAAAGGAATGTAATTATGTGAAGGTATACACTGTGAAGCATGGGTAGAATCGACATTTTCGACTCATGCTCATGAATGGGTCATTTTTTGCATTTATTGGATCACTTGGGTAAAAAGAAATAACATGAAGGGAAGAGGTCGAATGGGTTGAATGGGCTGAAGGTGTATTTTAATATGGGAGGTGATTTGTACACCACCTTCTTTTAGCCGTACATCACCAAACGCACTTCACATTATCCTACAGTACAACACCCTAAAGCACATTTGATGGTGTACGGCTAGAAAAAAGTGGTGTACCGATCATCACCCTTTTATTAAAGAAATATGGTATCATTGATCCAAATTGACTTGTACAAAAAAATGGTTTTTTTAAACCAGTATCCAACTCATCCATTTTGCTAGCTTGTATAGACTGTAATGTACCATCATTCTGCAATATGTCAAACTTTAGACACCTGATTAATACCACGGTCTTGAATACTATCAACAATCTTTGACTTGTCGTGCCCCCCTCTGGACGAACCAAGAATTGTACCGCCTCGTTTATGAATATCATTCACAACTTTGGGTGTCAATGTTCTGGTGTTTTTTGAGTAGAAACCTCTGTATCCTCCCTACATAACCAAATATGACAAAAAAAAATCATTTCATGGAAGTTCCAAAAATGAATTTATCCAAAATTAGATTCATACAAAATACTTCTAAAAAATGACTAATCTGAATTTAGATATTGAAGCTGATACTTACATCAATTCCAAGAACCTTGGTGACACCATACATATGATAAAGGGCACATACTAATTCCCTAATCACAGTATTTAATCCAGGGCATAAACCCCCACATGTTACGATGCAAGCATGCACATCATCGGGTGCAAAATAAACCTGCAACATTAAAGGCTCTCTCAACAAAGATATCTTGCTTATAATAGAAAGGTTGAAAGCAAGTTAAACGATTAAACATTATACGTTTTGGCGGGGGCCAGCCCGTCGAAAATGTACCCCTCTTGGATCGTTCTTGTGAACAACAACCTACAAGAAGGCGTAAATAAATTAGTCATGCTGGATTTACTTGCAACTGTGTTGATCAGCCTGATTTGATTATATGTTAACTTACCTTTTCTGGCACGGTATCATCAAGATCGACAAAATATTGCCTGAAATTCATTCGGACATAGTGTTGTTAAATATTAAATCATGTCAAGAACAAGAACAGTGCATCGCAGCTTGAACCATAAAAGGATGCAAATATACTCACTTTACGACGGAATATGCAGGATTGAATCGCATTGGATTGGGATATGTCTGTAAAAAATAATGTTTAAAACATTACAACTATAGTATCAGATTTTTACTTTTACTTGTTAATTTTTTACCAATGTAACATAATAAGATTTCATCAAATTCATGTTAAGCAAGATTGTTCGATTATTTGTCATATATATCTATAATATAATACCGAAAATCTTGTGGATTCATATCAGTTGAAACAATGTACCATAGTAATGCTGTAATGTATATGTATATGTATATTCATTTACATTCAAACACCAAAATGTTACAAAAAAAAATTTTTTTTAAAAAGGAAAAATAAATGAAAACAATGAAAGCATTTACATTGAGATCAGGAATATAATCAGTCAAATGAGGAACATCTTCAAGAACATAACCATATTCTCCTTTTTCAATCTTCATTTGACCATTGTTATGTTCTTCCATTGTTTTTTCTTTTTAATAAACACAAAAGTTGCAATTTTTACAAGAATCAAAAGATGGGTTTATTTCTATTTGATGTTCTTTAATGGAAATAAGATTAATTAATGGATATTTTTAGCTACAATTTTGTGGGTCTGTTTCTATATTTGAAAATAATATGAGGACCCAGGTTTATAGGAGAATTTTGTAACTTTGAGACATAAATTTAGAGTCACAAATATTGATTTGGTAATTTGGTAATCTTAAGAAAACCACAAAAGATTGAAAGGATAATAAGTTCAAATTTTGAGGAACATATACCTTGTCCTTGCCATTAAAAACAAGGCATTGTGTTGATTTCAGTTAGCAAAACCTAAACTCTTTTTTTTTTTTTAACGGCCAACTAAGACAATGTCGGGTATTTCGTACGCGACGTCCTAATGGCTAAAGATACGCACATACTGGCCCAAACCAAACGCACGAAGCCTCTAACCCACTTAACTACATGTCCAGGGGAAAACCCACTCGCCCGAAGGCCCACTAGTGGTAAAACCCGGTCACCCTTAAGATCGAACCGGTGGCCGAAGCCCAGCCTGTCTTCCTTCATTGGGGATAGCAAAACCTAACTTAATGATTATCAAGATCAATGGCCAGGATTAGTTCTCGCGTTTTTTTTAGGGGTTCTTAAATAACCCTTTCTATATATATATATATTGTTTTTATTATTTTTTTTAACAATTTGTTTTCTTTTACATTTTATATTTTAATTGGATTTAATTGTTTTATATTTCTTTTGTTAATTTTTTATTTTTTAACATTTTTTCCCTATAAATATGTCGGGGTTTTTTTTAAACCTTTGATTTCTTTTTTTTTTTTAATTTTAAAAACCATTCTTTTTTTGGTAAAGTTCCTTTTTTTTTATATATTTTATTTTTATGTTTTTTTTATAATAATTTGTTTTCTTTTACATTTTATATTTTAATTGGATTCAAATGTTTTATATTTCTTTTGTGAATTTTTTAGTTTTTAACATTTTTTTTCTATAATATGTTGGGTTCAAATTGGTAGGAATTGGTAGGAATTCAATGGAATTGGAATTCAAATTCCATTCATTTCGTTGTTTGGTTGGATTATGAAAGGAATTTGAATCTAAAACATTCCATCAAATTCCTTTAAATACGGAATTTAGAAATCCTTCACATATGTGATGGAAAGTTTGGAATTCCTTTGGAATTCACATATATTGACCAATAGACCCTTCATCTGCTTCACACCATCTTCACTCTCACTGCCAGTTCGTCTTTCTCTCCGGTGACCCTTCCCTTTAACATCTGACGACCTCACATCATTTCCACCTCCGAACAGAAAGCAGGGATGAAGCACAAAATCACCACCACTGTCGCCGGAAAAGCTTCACCTAATCGAGAAGTGAAGTGGCCGCCGACTGCCATAGCTGCCGCCACCACCACCAGACTCCGAGTCGAGAAGTGGTAACTGCCATAGCTGCCGCCGACTGCCATAGCTGCCCTCTTTACCGGAATTAGCTTTACCGGAATAGCTTTACCGGAATATATACACTTGATGGTGGTGAAATTGGTAAGAGAAAGTAGTATAGATGAGATAGTAATCCGTTCTCACGCATCGATTGGTGTAAATGAAAATATCTAATTTCTTTTTAAGTGAGAGTGATAGATATAGAATGAAAATAGGGATAGAGGAGGATGGTTCTAGAATCCAGATGTGACAACCGTCACGAGTCGTATTTTCTGTTTTGTTCGTAAGAGTATCTGTCGATCTTAATTCGTGTTCTGTTAGTCTTATGAGACTTTAATGTTGTGAGTTATTTTCGAAGCTTGTTTTTTTCTCGAGTGTTGATCAGTGTAAACTCGAGTTAAGTTTTTATATGTTTAACAGAGATTAGTAATTATGAAATGCCATAAAAACAGTTATCGGATTAATGTCGAGTGTAACATTTTTTATCTGAAAGTTAGATTCGGTCAGTTTGACCGAATCTATTAGAGGTTGACCGAAAATAAGGTAGTTAGTGGGATTGTATGACATTGTCCACTAACTTGTTGTTTATTAATTTAAATCATAGTGTTTTACATGTGTCTTTGTAAGACTAAATGGAGGGTGATTCAACATATAGGTGGCAAGTTGTGGTTAATCACATATAAAGGTTTACATGCAAAAATCAATTCATTTTCTCATATTATTCAAGTGTCTAGTGTGTGAATTCTCAAAACACTCTCATCTTGCTATTATTTTCGGTCCTATTTAGCTCCAAAAAGGAAGTGATTTTGTGTTGTTCAAGTGGATTTACAAAGGTATAATGATGTTTTTAAGTGTTTTCTAATCAAAAGTTTATGTTTTCTTAAGTTTGAAGTAAGTTTTATATAGCAAAATTTATGTTTTTCTTCAAAGGTTTTACTAGTTTACTAGTAAATATGTGTTAGTAATCAATGTTATACATTTAGAAAATGTTAATTTTTATGGAAAAAGATTACATTTTTATAGATAAAATGATTGTATTCGGTTGGTGTTAGAACCGAAAATAATCAAGTGTTTTGATCAAAATTGAATTATTTGATGAAATGTTAAGACTTAAAAAGTTATCAGATTCAGTCCTGTTCAGTTAATAGATTTGGAATGATTTTGGTTTCAAAAGTTTGATTTCGGTTGGATTAAAGTTGGTTTCAAATGTTTGAATTCGGTCAAACCTAGCCAGTTTCGGTCAACAGTTTGGTTTAGATTCGGTTCGGTCAAACCTAGCCAGTTTCGGTCAACAGTTTAGTTTAGATTCGGTTCGGTCAAAGCTAATTAATTTCGGTCAACAGTTTAGTTTTGGTTCGGTCAAAGTTAATTAGTTTCGGTCAACAGTTTAGTTTTGGTTCGGTCAAAGTTAATTAGTTTCGGTCAACAGTTTAGATTTGGTTCGGTCAACAGTTTTGGTTTGACTTTGAATTTGGTTGAAATTAGTTTTGGTCAACAGTTTTGGTTTGACTTTGAATT
>JAOXNX010000001.1:27171807-27183759 GCA_028566075.1 Solidago caesia
AATGTTTGCATTCTTGGTATGAACATATCTCATGGATTATGTTTGGATCCTATCTTTTGTATGACTTTGTGGATTATTCGCATTTTTACATATCTTCTCACTTTTTTACTTTTACTATTATGGTTAATTTTATGTTGATTTGGTCTATTTGGTCTCTTTTTTAATTGTGTAATGTGACATATAGATTAACTTTAATAACTGTAGCCCGGGTATTTTACTAGTTTCTTTTATTGATAGTAGCCCCACCCTATCAAGTATTAACAATTTCAAATTCTTCACAATAACAAAAAATTTATTATTCACAGCAACATTGACATCTTTGTCTGTGCATATGACTAAATTGTGGTTGTATATTTTTGATGTCAAACTTCTTAAAATTTAAATAGTTGAAAAGAGAATAGTAGGTTTCTATTTAATAAAATTTTGGTACAATTTCAACACCTACCTCTAATTTAATGTTAGTTTTTTGTCAACAATAACATTTACTTCATTCAGTGTAATTTCAAGATATTTTCTCATCTCGCTTACTATTATTACATTTCGATACGCATCTTTCATTGTCATTTTCTTTATATTGTTGTATCTTATCTTTAAGGCTGCCAACGAAAGCTGAAGGAACCTACCGATACAAAACTTACAACTTCTTGAACGTGTCGTAAACGAGATGTGCTTTTAGAATCTCAGCAAGTCGTGACAATATCCTAGCATTGCACTTTATCTGGATTGAATAAATAAAGGATTAACTTAGCCAATATATTGAAGATTAAAAATCAACATGTATCCATATATAATAAAGTCATAAAACCCTAACTGTTTCCTAAAATATGATATCTAACACATAATCACAATCATATATAGAAAAAGGGCTTCACGAATTGAAGATATATAATAAAACCCTAATTGTTTCCTAAAATATGATATTTAACACACAATCGCAATCATATATAGAAAAAGGGCATCGATTTGCAGGTCTGATTACGGACCAAAATAGAAATAAGACACACACAAAAAAACTAGGTTAAAAAGTTAAAATCAAACCATACCAGAGATCAGATGAATGGGGAAAAAAAAAATTTGGACCATTTCTCGATTTGTGCGTGTCATCCTTGCGCAGGGGCCATGCTAATCTTCTCTGTATCGTTCCAATTTTATCGGATGTCCCCGAAGGGACGATATGTGTTGCTGGCCTGCGCCTTATAAACCAACGAGAGGAAGCTTATCTAGTCGATGTGGGATGAGCTACAGTAAATGTAATCCAAGTACACTAATGTATTCTATATATATTAAATTTTAAATGGTGTTTTCAAGTAAAAATATTATTAAAGCCCTGCTACTGTTAGTTTTATTTTTCCCAAACTACTACATTTTTGTTGTAAAGATAAAAAAAAATTTAATTTTTATAAAAGGATCATTGTGTTTAAATCAAATAATTGTTGTTTACAAATATTATATAATTATATAATAACGGCTATGGATAGAATATAAATATCATTTTGATACTCGAAAAGAAAACAAGTAGTTTACTTGTTTAACTATTACAAGTTTACAACAAAATATTTGACTTTATATATTATTTAAAGACATTTATATATATTTACTAGTTAGTTTTAATATATCGTTATTGAAATATTTTAATAAATTCCAACAATATTTGAAGATAATTATCATTTACTATATCACTGAATCACGATATAAAAGATCATTAAGATCAAAGGAAATAAGTATTGTTTGATTAAATTGTCAATTTTTCTTTTCATTAGTAACCTAGTAGATATAAAAAGTCTAGTATGTTTTGGATAAAGTGGTTCAAAAAGCAACTTCTTGTAATGTAATGAGTTTGTATTTGTTCAGTTGAGTTTTTTTTCAACCGTTTAAACTTTAAATAATCTAATAAATTAGTCGTTCCAAAAACAAAACCCTATGATCAAATATAACTATTAAAATGATCTTTTCTTAAATAAATGCATTCACAGTCCTTCATTTTTCTTATTTTTATGTGTCGTTTTACACCTATTATCAAACAGTAAATGGGTAAGAAGATAACGACTAACAAACATCATATCATATTATATCAGATAAATTTTAGAAAGAAAAAATTACTTAGAAACAAACAAAAAAACACATAAAAAATTGACTAATTGGTTGGTGACAAAATATAATCTTATCTTATATTATATTTAAAAGCATGAATAGTGACATCATATCATATTTGATAAAATTTTTAACACAAATTAACATGAGAATTGTAAAAATCAAAAGAAAAACAAAACAAAAGGATAGAAAAGCAATAAAGTTTTAGCTTTTATATGAAATATTCAAAATGCAAATACAAAGTACTTAACGTATTTTTGTAATTTTTTAAAATAAATCATAATAATCAATAATCAATGTCATATATTAAGAAAACTCATAATAATAATAGTCATATAATAAGAGGGTTGTATGTATTTAAGCATTAAAACAAAGCCAACACCAATTTAAATGTTTATACAAATAAATAGAATATTTATTTGAAAAGGCAAAAATAAAATTCAATGCATCTCATACACCATCACCGAAAACTATTCAAATACAACGGTGAACGAAGCAGAACGCTATCACCCATCGTCGTGTGTTGCCTCGCAACATTTTAGTTATTTTTAAACTTTTAAAAGTTTGATAAATTATTCACCAATGCGTATAATGCAGGTACATTTATAGTTAGGGAATATTTAAAATCTATAATAAATCAAAAAAAAAATGTAATTTCTAAATAATAAAAAAATCAATAATTATGTAATAATCTACTCTATTATGTAATCTTAAAATGATATAATTAAATTAAATGATAATGTTAATGAAAATAAAAAACCTACATAATAGGTTAAATGTAGAGAGAGAAGCGGGAAAATGTTTTCAGGATGGGTTCTGGAGGTGTCATGTGGTTTTTCCAGAATCCTGTTTTAGTTAGTAGATAGATATGAGGAAACTAAATAGCATGTAAATATGTATAAACATAACCCATATATTAAATCTTATAACTAATCAATATAACATAAATTATGTATGTTAATTTTTCATAAATATTTTCACATATTAAATCAAAAGATATATTTCATTTTTTAGTTATGAGACAAGATAGGAAGATTTTGATTTTTCAAATATTTTTATCTATACAAGTTAATATTGTTAATACCAACTACAACAATGATATCAATAACAATGTCACATTGGTTGATGAGTGAATCATTTTATCTATTACACGTAACATTTTGAAATTTTCTCATTAGTCTAAATGTTTTATACATGACATTCAGCATTATTAAGTGGGTATTAAGGGCGCGTTTGATAGGAAGAAAATAAAATGAAATAGAAAGAAATAAAATTTGTTGAGAAATTAAATAAATTCATTTGTTTGGTATCGACATAGAAATTAACTTGAGAAATAAATAATGTTTTGTAAAAAAAACATAGAAATTAAAATTAAATTAAATTAATTTTAATTAAATATGGCATCTGGACAAAAAAAAGAATGCAAATGAAAAATAAAAGTGCAAACATATGATAGGAAGAAGATTTAGGCATTTCCTCACATTTCCTCACTAAAATGAAAGCAATGAAGCTAAGCCAAAAACACATCTCAAAAGGAGATATGGACTTAATGATACAAATGTCGACCTTTTTGGTGAACCATCTGAAAAGTTTAACTATTATGTCCTTTACGGAGATCTGTCACAAAAACCAAAGCCACCCAAACCTTGTAAACCTATCACCCAAACATCCACCTACACAGTCAAAAGAATGTTTTGTCATCACCCCAACCCAAACACCCCCAGTTTTGATTTCTCCTTGTTTCCAATTTCTAGACAATTCTCCGTGTCATGATTTCATAGTGCTACCAAACATTGGAAATTAATTCATTTTCATTTCCTATCTTTCAATTCACCCTACCAAACACACCCTAAGGGTGGACGGAGTGCCCCGGAGAAAAAAGGTGGTCACCGGTTTTTGCCTAATTGCACACCACCCCGCCCTATAGGCGCCTAAATGGTGGGGAGCAAAGGGGTAAAGACCATCACCGGTTTCTTCCCCACCTCTTTCTTTATTTTATTTTTGTCTTTTCTGGTATTTTGTCTTTTTCTAAGTGGGGAGATAGTGGTGAGGCATTCCGTCCAAGTGGGGATGAAGTGGGGAGAGATAGAAAAAGTGGGGAAAAGTGGGGAGGAGTGGTGAAGCACTCCGCCCACCCTTACCAAACAAAAATAACATGCTTATTTGGATATACTTGTCTTCACAAATATGTTAACATTAAAAATATCACTTAAATTTGAATTTAAACATTTAAGAAACTATTAGAACATGCACGCGGGTAGTATTCTAGTGTTCTTCTATTTGTTCAGAATTATTTTATATTCCCTTAATTAGAAAATTTTGTGTAAATATATTAGAATTTTTATAGAATTTTGTCTTCGAATAAAATGCCTAATAAAGCATATAATATCTGATAAATTGATATTGGCAGGTCAATTATACAACTGGCTTTAAAAACTGGTAAAAATTGTGCATATCATGCACTTGGATGTTACATTTAACAGTAAAAAGCAAACTGATAATCTAAGCAAATACATAATACAAGTGCGCATCCATATATAATATATATATGATATGATATATATCCAAATCGTACGTACGTACTCTTCGATATGATCAGCTAGCTTAACAGATTTTTCTTTCACTCGTTGGCACGACTTTATTCTTGTTGTCATTCAACTTGAGAAATTCAAACACCTTGTCTCGAGATCTGAAACAACGTTGCAACAATTGACGATCTAATTATTTTTAACAACTAAAAGATATAGTTATTAAATTAAAAGCATTCGTATATTTTAGTTTCTTTATTATATTTTTTCCTTAACAATTGAATGTTTAATTTATAACTTAATAAGCTAAAAGCGTAAAAAAAAAAAAAACCGAAACCAAAAGCTAGCATATGTAAAAAAAGGCGTCCGGGGTTAAAACTTAAAAGTTAAAACACTAGAATTATAAGCAAGGAATAGTTGCCTAATCAAATCTTTTTAACTTTGAAGTATAGAAGAAATTGTCCACATTTCAAAGCTTCTAATGTCCATGTTTTTAAGCCTCGACATTTTTCATTCTTAATATCAATATACTTTTACACATTAATTTGCATGTCAAAAATTTTAGTATATTTATTTCTAAACACTGTGTTCTATATATATATATATGTGCTACAATTACTATGTACGTTTTAGAAGAAAAAGTTCAAAGAGAAACCTGAAAATATGTTTCAAGCTTTCTCTTTAGAATGGCATGCTCTTGCTTCACTTTCTGAAATGTCCTAATGCATCTGCATGCGCAATAAGTAAATCAGAAGAAACTCGACTTGCTATCCTTCACTTTAAAAGTGTTCTTATTTGATTGATTGGAACACACACACTCTCTCTCTATATATATAGACAACTGATCAGTACAATCACTTGTTTTAATTAATCAGTTGAAGTATTACGTACCCTTCGGCATTTTTAGCTTTGCAACATTCTTGAAACTGAGTGCACTCGTCCTTCACCTTTCTGGCACCAATGCTACATGTAAAAGATATTTATCGAGTTTTATAACCATACCAAGTTAATTAATATATATATATATATATATAAAAAAATAAAATTAGTAGGGTGTTTTGGAACTAATTAACAACAGAAATGAATTAGAAAATAATCTTAATTTTATTGTGTTTAATTTGTAGGTACAGAAAGTATACCTTGAGCTACTACCCTTGAATTGATGCATATAATCGTCGAGCTTGCAAAAGTCCAAAGGGTAATTCTCCCTGTGAATACAACTATAAATAAAATGGAACTTTGTGTTTGCAATGAAAATTTACCTGTAATCCTAAAATTTTTCTGTTGAACAATTTTAGACTTTAGTTTACTTAAAATTTGTACTTTTCTATCTAAAATATCTCTATAATTTATTTAATTTAATTTAAAATTGATTTATTTTTCTAAAACTGTATTATATTCTCATATCTAATAAATTTCCCCAACTTATTAAATTTACTTAAAGTTCAGTTTACCTCAAGATGGACCATCTTATCTAAAAGTCTCTACAATTTGGTAAACTCAAATTATATAAATTAAAATAAGATTGAATATAATATGGATACATACAACTTTTATCTAATTCTTACTATGTCGATTAGAAATTATAAATACAAAAAATTGTATATGCATGTCTAAAATATTATTACATATGAAAAACAATTTTATTCGATTTAACATCATTATGTTGATCTAATTATGTGTATACACGAAAATAAAATTTAGAAATATTAATAAATGATAGTTGCCGTTCTAATATATATATTAATAAATGACAGTTGGTCTAAAACCCACATATCCAATTTATCAACCACAATGCTTATTTTTTTAATTAATCAATTGGAACCTCAATATATTTAAAATTGGATTTTCTTATCTTAAAATTTATACAATTTATTAAATTAAATTTAAGCTTAGTTTACCTAAAATTAAACTATCCTATTAAAAAATCTCTACAACTTATTAAATTAAATTTAATTAACTTAAAATAAACTTGAACATAATATGGATAGATATGTATTTATTTATTTTTTATGTACTCTATTTAGTTGAATTTTCTTAAAATTGTAAGACCCGGGTAGACAAAAATAACTACATTAAATTTTTGAATAGTTTTATTTATAATGATATTGTCGATCTATACATCATTAAAATATAAGTTAACGAATAATTTTGTTAAATTTAATCCAGCTTATCTACGGATAGCGTAAACTTAATACGACAATAACAATTTCAAAGTTTGTTTTGACTATACATTGTGTTTTGAAACTTTTTTAAAACTAAATATATGTAAAATCTATGCATAAAAAATAGTTTTCAATATTTTTATATCTTTATTTTAACTTAATCATATATATACACGGGACTAAAATATACTGATAAAAGAAGCCAGCTAGTTTGCTAATAAATATCTTACTAACATTTCATTTTAGCAACACAATAAAATCCTTTAAACAATGGGTGTACGTTGGCTACTTACAGTGCGGTCTCTACATTGCGGATTAGTCTCATTGAATCAGAGTAAAACAGTGTGACAATCTCTTCCACAAAATTAGGGTTTGCATCATCTTGCAAATCCTCAAGTTGGTTGAATTGTTCATCCAAATATCCCTAAAGAAAAAAGTAAATCAAACATTATTTTTGTGTTAATCCTATATATATATAGAAACTTAATTAACCCATAAACCAAAATACGCTTTACACCAGACAATCAAAAGAGATGGAAAGAGAACACTCGAGTAAGCTTAATCATGTGATACGTTAACTATTAGCTTAGATGACACATGATGGACAGAGTAATATAACTATTAGCTTAGTAATTAGTTTAGTATGTAAGTCTAATAAATTCTGAACTTTGGCTTAGACACCACGACTAGGCTAGCTAGATGATGAGTTCTTTCGAATTAATAGTAAATGGAATAAAATGCTTCTTTTAAATACTGAATTATAACAGTTAAGGTTGTGTTTATTAAAATAGAAATGATTAGCACCTAGTTTACGGGATTTAAGACAAACACAAATGGTATATACAAGTAACCACACCTTCAAGATGACCTATTGGTTAACATGTTGGACCTTTTTACAAGGGGTCTTAGGTTCCCATTAGATACAATCTTGAAGGTGGTTTAGGAAAGTTTCAGAAACGGTCACGGAATATCCCGGTTAGACCACATATGTCCAAGTAAAAAAAAATATTTGCATTCCCAGGATAATCTGAATAGAAAATACCTCACTCGTTTACCCGTTTATATATCTTAAAAACCATCTTTAAGGTGTCTAGTGGATAATGCATCCAGACATCTTTACAAGAGGTCTCGGGTTTAAATCTTGCTAGGTACAATTTTGGGGTTGGCTAGGAAAAGATTCGGAAACACCACGAGATACCCCAGTTAAGCTATGTATATATGAGTAAAAATAACTTGAATATAAAAACCTCATCCGTACTTGGGGTATATACAAGTCTTCTTTTTCTAGGAACTCCTAACACTCGCCTATAAGAGGTTAATACTAAGGTCGTCATATAGACAAGTATTTAATTGGTCTTTCTAGAAACTCGACGTGAATGTATTAAAGAACACTCATTGTGAAGATGAAAATTTAAAATCATACATCGACGTTCTTAGAAAATTCCTTATATATACATAAATTGTTAGGCAATAGGCATGTTTAAAATTAAAAAACGGTTTTCTAACAAATACATGACATTAATATTTCAACCATTGATGATAAAAGTTTGGATAGGAATATATATAACTATATAGCAAAAAATAAGGTAATATAATATAAATAGGAAAAATGTATGTGTTACATACCTGTTCAAAAAGGGAATTTTTGGTCAAGGTAATTTGCTTCTGCACATGATTTTGATCCATTTTATAATATAATGAAATGAAGTTTAGTGATTGGCTGCACTTATTTTGGCCTTGCTTCCTTCTATCAAACCAACTCACTCATTGCCTTTTATAGGCGAGATTTCTAAGGGGTATGTATGGGGTGGGATTCTTGCATGGAAAGAGGACAGATAATCAGGAATCATAATGACAAGTGTCATCTCAATCTAACTAATAACAGAATATATACATAAAGAACCCTTCTAAAATAAATTTGATCCTGAACTAATTATTGGAATTACTATACTCTCCAAGTTAAATTCTACCATGGTCGTATTGAAATGTTGTGACAAATAAATAGCCTAAAGTATGTTGTCAACTTGAGTGGGGATTTGTTAAATTAGATACAAATTTGATAAAATTCTAAATCCTAGATGTAACACTTTTAATTTGCCAATGAGGCACAAATTGCATTGGACTGTGAGAAGACATTCCAATTTTTACCAACAAGTTTTGTGTTCGACTTTTCGAAGTGACAAGCTTGTGGTTTTTTTCCCCGAATTCCCTGTGATCACATCATGTCCGGATTGTCCGGAGTCTAACAAAATATGAGAATCGAATGTAAAAAAAAACTCTTTTAATTTATGGTATTTCGACCCATATAATTTAATTGTCATGGCCAAATTCACCAAATTTACATTTGGATAAACCACAGGAAATGATGTTTTTTGTGCTCTTATAAGACTGAAATCTCTTTTCCATAAAACATAATGAAAACTATATATTGGCGTAAAAAATTGTTAGAACGTTAGCAAAAAAAAACAAAAAAAGTGGTCCAAGCTTATTTTGACAAGAATGGCTCTGGCCCTTGAGGCCTTGACCTTGCGTGCGCATCTTTGCAAGAAAGGGTGCATTTGTAAATTTAAATTTTTTGGAACAACAAACAACCTTGTATATTTATTGCTCCTAGAAAGATTTAAACTAGGTATTGCTAAAGTGCAAGAATGGAAATGGATCGAATTGAAATCCATCTCTTTGAATGGTTTGAAAAAGGCTTCATTTTTGTAAGTTTCATACCCAATTTTTATTCTCATTTTTAACAATCCAAACAAGCCTCAGTTATAAATTAAAATTATAACGGCGATGTATGGAAATCGATCAAGTATCGCCGTACATTTTTTGGCAATAAGTTCACTTAACCTACCACATGTGTCACATGAACTTGTTACCTTCGATCCTAATGCGGTTCAACCTCCTTCTCCAACTCGCTCAAACCACAATCAATCACATATGAACCTTAATTGATCACCACACTCAAATGCCACACCAACATATTAATAGAGGGTGAATAAATTTTTTTTTCTTAACAGCAGAGATATATTAATTAATAAGCTTTCAGCAACACGTCGAAAAATAAAGTTTACATCAAATGAGACGAACTAACATGCCATAAAGGGGGGAAATAATAATTGTTCTTACAGTTTTCACCCTTGTTTTGATTCTAATATCAAACCTACCATATATATATATATATAAGGTTAAAATGAGAACCAAATATTTGTCGAGAACCATTAGAACTCTTATGTATAGGGATAGTATTGTAGTTTTATAAAATTAATTTATATATTTGTTGTTTGTGTGAATCGTGACACGAAATGGTGTGTTTAAAAAGTGATAGAATATGTAAATAACAAGTTAGAAAGTATGTTTATATATTTTCTCCTTTCACATAGAAAGCATTATTTTTATTTTTTATTTCAATAATTGATGTTTCGAAATTTAAATATAAATAAAATTTCAAAATTGAAAATTATGTGCCACAAGGCTGATGCAGGTCGATATTTGTAAGCTTCTTCTTTACTTGTGATCAATTAGAATGTAGAAATGTCAATAATTTCGTCAGATAAAATGTTATTGGTTTACATGTGAACGCAATGTTGGAATAAAATAATATGATTCGTATATAAATAAATAAATAATGAAAATATGATTAAGAATTAACATACCCGATGATCCAGAGGAAGAATTAAACAGGTTAGCCATTAGGATTATCGGGTTCCTAAATTAAGGTAATTGTAATATAATGAGATGATGATGATTCGGTTGGTGGTGATGATACCGAATTCATTGAGGGAAAAAACACACAGTGATAATATTTAGTTATAGGATGATGCTAATAATATGTTAATTATAATACACATTATATATTTTATGTGTATTGATATATCTAGTCCCTTGGTGTTTAATGTGTGTTAAGTATGTCCCTCAAGTTTCAATTACCTAGTGGGAAACCCTATAGTACGTCTTTAATAGTAAATATGTCCATTATATATTTACCAGACATAAGGATTTCAGTTATTGTCAATTATCATATCACGAATGATAAACGATCAGTGACGGTCACATTTATGTGGTTCCAACACGCAATTCATATATGAATGTTTTTAAATATACTTGTGAACTTTTTAAAAAATATTCACATGTTAATTACTTTATAATTTTGCAACACTAAAATGTACTTTAAAAAATATTCACATGTTAATTACTTTATCAATTAGAATGTAAAAATGTCAACAATTTCGTGAGATAAAATGTTATTGGTTCACATGTGAACGCAATTCATATATGAATGTTTTTAAATACACTTGTGAACTTTTTAAAAAATATTCACATGTTATTTACTTTATAATTTTGCAACAAATGTACTTTATAATTTATAATAAGCATGTTAATTACAAAATCACATACCATATGTGTTTTACAAGGGTGTACAGAAGTTATGATGCTTAAAATTTCAAAGCAACATATTCACATTTGCATATTGTATGCATCTATGCACACCTCAAAAATATTAAGTGTCGTCAATGAACATAATAAAATTACATTAGTTCACACGTGTACGATAATCACATGTTCATATACAATAAAATTAGTTCAAATGTGTATACAATTAATATTCACACATATTCATATTGGTTCACATGTGCGTACCAAACAAGATATATTAGCAATAAAGTCTAACCTTAATTTGTTCACATACGCACATCAAACTAGATAATTTAACGATAAAGACTTTTTGATGTTTGGAACAAATGTACATTTATACACGTCCAAAAACTAAAATGTCGACCTAAACTCACGTCAAAATAAAAGTTGTGCCTTATTTAAATGTAGACACCTTAATTTTAGATTGTTATTTATTCTTTATTTCAAAATATTTAAAAAAATTAAAGTTGTAATTATATGAAAGAATAAAAAAAATTAAAGTTTAAGGTTTTTTATAAAATCTAGAAAATCTAATAAATACTAGTTTAATTTTCACAAATGAACTACCCAAAATAATAGTTTTATTAATCTATTACAAACTAGTGAAAAGTTATTTTATGAACCCTTAAAATGTTAAGAACATTTAGGAACCCTTTTAAACTCTTTAAATCAATCTCAACTATTGATTATTCTTTACATGGTGATTGTTTTTTGAGTTATTTAGGTGCAATTTTGGATTTTACAATTATGTGGAGACA
>JAOXNX010000001.1:27186498-27205913 GCA_028566075.1 Solidago caesia
CTCTGGGTGATAGGGGTTTCTCATCGAGGGGTTTAAATTGGGGGCGAGGGGGCTCTCTAGCACGGACCCGGTTAAGACAACGTATGCTAGACCTCCCGATATTCGCGAGTAATCCACACCTTTAAAAAAAGAAGATATTTAGATATATTTAATAAAGAGGGAAAGTAATCACCAACAATATGTTGGCTCAGTTGGTAATTTACTCTCCTCATTAGATATCTAAATATCTAATGATAGTATGTTTATTGTTTAAATTGCTTTCTGAGATATTAATGAACGTGAGTTATTACTTTCTGTCAATATTATTTTCACCAACTTATCATTTTGGTAACAATAGAAAAAATTATTATATTTCATGATTGTGAAAAATGGAAGGTATACAAAAAAATATGTGATGATTCTAGCATAGAAATCAGTGAATAACCTAATGATTCATTAATAGATAACAATAGAAAAAATAATTTAGTAATTGTTTTCAAATCTTATTTCTCTGAAGTTATACTGTAAAATGTTTAAACATAATGTTTTCAAATCCTATATTCCGTAATAAGATTTGAAAACACTTTTGATAGTGTAAGTCAAATCTTAACTATTATTTCTCTGAAGTTATACCATAAAATATTTATGGCATAGGATTTAAACATTTTATGACTCTATTGTCATCTATTGTTACATCCAACCCGAACAATAGTGTGAAAAACAACGGGGCATATAATTGATACACTAATAAATTTATGTTAAGACCTTTTTATTGAAAACTTTGGTAAATAACTCTGACAAAACAATATGATGTATTATACTTTTTCAAGGTAATTATATATTTAAATTGGTATAATAATTTAAATTTTAATAGATTTTTACAAAATAATAGTGACCTATTGTTTGTTTTCAAATCATAATTTTTTAACGGCAACTATCATACTCACATTCATGATTCAATTTGGTACACTAATAGATTCAACGCCTTTTTAGTATATAGAATAGTATATATGTTTCTTTTTTATCACTAGCTACTTATTAATGAATCATTAGTTAATAGTTATAAATTTTATTAGCTCATGTAACACATGATTATAACCTAGTATATATATATATACACTCTCATCATTTACTATGTGTAATGTTTTATTTACATTAAACTTAAAAAAAAATTAATTATTCAATAAGTAACTTATTTTCTAAAGCCAATTTTTTTTTTTAAACAGCATATTTTATTAACAAAAGGCCTTTCGGCAAAAAAAACTCCAAATTTTACAACACATATTTAGGACAAATCTGCCATGGGGCCAAACTAAGTTATATTTTCTACTATAACATCTGATCCAAAATTTTACAACACATATTTAGGACAAATCTGCCATGACGACATTATTCTGGTTCTTCCACATCACCCACCACCATGTAAAACAACTCGCCTCTAAATTACATAATAAGACTTTATTTCTAACATACATATAATACATCGTATTATATATATATATATATCTTATAACAAAAGAAATAGCGCATATCATAATATAAAACAAAAAAACAAATGCCTTTTGTATTATTCTACTGATAAATAGTATTTCAAAACTAAATGGGTAAAAAAATTAAGGTTTTTACTAGTTCAAGTTATGATGAAACCGAGTCAAAGACTCGGATGTACGCGTAACAACCATAATATTCTCATGATCGTTTTCGAACCTTTCTCTAATCATTTCTAAATATTTTATATAAATAAATTTAAAGTTCATTATCTTGAAAAAAGAAAACAACATCTGATCACTAGGCCTTAATGGTAGGTTGAAGTAAATGTTTATGTGAGCAATTATAACACAAAAATATAGTAAGACAAAATCCTATTTTAGTTCATACTAGGTAAGTACAAAGAAAATTACAAAGTACTAGAAACTCCCAGAATTTGATTTCATTTAGGCCAATTGGACACCACTTCATGGGCTGGGCCAAACATATTTTTAGTTTCATTGTTTATTCCAATGATAAAAACCTCATCAATCTTCTGTCATTCAATACATACAAATTCTCACTCTCTCGCACACATACACACACACTAGCCTTCCTCCAAATTTCTCGCGCCATCTTCTTCTCTATTCTTCCCCGGTAAGCTATCCCAATTTCCCATCTTTCTTTATTACTATCTTTTATTATTTTATTTTACAACTATTTTTGCAATCCTTGTGGTAAGGTCAATTTCTTTTATATTTTTCTTTTTAGCTCGATTATGATTTTAGGGCTTTTTTTGTGAATCTGATTTCAATATTTTGACTTTTTGGTAGGATTTGTTGTTTAGATGAATACCCATACTGAATTTTTAATTGATTGATTGGATTTTAAGATTAGGGTTTGTTTTAAGTGTATTAATTTGGGGTTTTTTTTCTTTCTTTCCGTTTGGAATAATAGGGCTAGGGTTTAGGACAGTAATTAGTACGTGTTTGAAATCAAGAATCTTGTGAAATATGATATTGTATTCCAAGGTTATTGAAATCAATGATATGGGCTCTTGTTGTAAATACAGTATTGTCAATATCTACTATACCCACTCCAGCGATGAGCTGGGTATGGGGAGGTGGTATGTACTAAGTCTTACCCCTACTCGTGGGTAGCGATGCTGCTTCCAAAACGACCTTTGGTGTGTGGGAGTAAACAATGTTGTAAATAAAGTATTGGTTTTTTTCTTATAATTATGATATATATTCTACTTGCTAAAGTTTTCACATTTGTTTTAGTGAGCCTGGGAGGAATCAATATAGGGTTTTGTTAGCTGTTAGTGTACTAAATATAACATGTTTGAAAGCAAGACTTGTTTGTGAAAACCTGGCATTTGTTTTAGTGATATAGGGAAAAATAATGTGTGAATTTGTTTCAAGTTTAGTATCGGTCTTGTTTTAATGGTATGCTGTACTTGTTATGAGGTCTAGTGTGCTTATTTGAACATTCTTAAGAACAAGAATCTTTTAAAAGCTGACATTTATCTAAGTGATACTGGAAGAAAGTATATGGGTTTGTGTTTTATGTTCAGCACCATTCTTCTTTTTTGTGGCTTCTTGTATTTTTATTTTATGTTAACCATAAATGTACCTTTGTGTATTAATCAATGTTTGTGTTTCCTTTCTTTGCTGTTCTTTTTTTTTATATATAATTGAGCTAGAAGTGTTTAAAGTAGCTGTTGTATTTGCCACTCGAATGTACATTGATAAAGGTGTTTCTATGTTTGCTCACTATAATTACTTTTCTGCTCCTAAACGAGGCGATTTTTGGTCATCTTTGCTGTTTAACTTTTTTTATTTGTTCATATATCATATATGATATATGTGGTATATGTATGCTGATAGAAATAGTTGTTTTTTGACAATATGCAGGGAAGCAAATGTCTTTTGACACCTCTTACGCACATAAAGGGTTTGTTCTTCATGTGCACTTGATGAACCGGGAAAGACTGGGAAGCACTGGGTGGATATTTTTTCGCCACTGGACCTGATAACAATTACAATTTTGTTTTTTTTTTCGTTTGGTAGTTAGAAATTCACATAAGACTATTGTTGGTTTCGATAAAATATTAATTTTTGGACATTTGATTAGCTTATTCATGGCAAGTTCATCCCTTATTCCGGGATTTCGTTTCCACCCGACTGACATTGAGTTGGTCATGTACTATCTCAAGAGGAAATTATTGGGGAAAAAAATCAAGGGTAATGCAGTGGCAGAAGTGAACATTTATGATTACAGTCCTTGGGATCTTCCAGGTATTTATCTTTCCTGAATGTGGAATATTTCTACTTGACTTTACTTTATTGTAGGCATGTTCAATGCCATGACATTCAGACAAAAACAAACTCAAAGCCTTCTATTATGAGTCTGTAAGTGGTGACGGGTCAATTAAGCTCTAAAAGTAGTTATCCTGAAAGAAAAAAAAAACTATATGTTGTTTCATAGGTGTATATCGTATTGTTGTTATATGTTTTAAGAATTCTAGTATTTAAGTTTAGATTTATAAGTATGTACTATACTAAATCATGTAGAAGTGGATATGACTAGTCCTGTATTTATCAAACAAAATTTCTGATTTATAAACATGACTTGAACATTGGCATATGCTTAATTGGAGAGAAGATGAGACCTCTCTATTCAGTGGATGTGTGGGTAGAGCAGCTCTCATAGATTAATACTTTGTCTATCTTAAACTATTAGTCATCTAAAATATCATTTTCATAAATATGATTTAGTAGCACATTTTTAATTTGATTATGAAATTCATCTGATATCACATTTTTCTGAAAGTGATATTTACAACCATAAGATTAGCCGGCTACTGTGTTGGATCATGAAAAGCTATCGTTAGTTAGCTGAACTTCTATGTGCATTTTTAAGTACCCGTATAGTTCTTTACTTATGGACTCACTGTTTTTTATTCTTCAGATAAATCCTCCTTGAGAAGTGGAGACTTAGAGTGGTTCTTTTTTGTTCCGAAAGCAAAAAAGTATTCTAGTGGGTCAAGATTCAATCGTGCAACTGAAACTGGATACTGGAAAGCAACTGGGAAAGACAGGAAGGTTAAATACAATGAAAGAAACGTGGCAACGATAAAGACATTGGTTTTTCATCTATGGAAGGCAAGAGTTGGGGAAAGAACAAATTGGGTAATGCACGAATACAAGATGGAAGATGAGCAGTTGGCTAATGCAGGAATCATCCAGGTAATGTTTCTAAATGGTTTGTTTTCATATTTCCAGTTTAGCCAAAAGTTAACTTGATATGTGTATTACATAACAATCTTACTAATTAATAGTGGAAATTACTTGTGTATTTCAGGATATGTATGTGCTTTGTAAGGTTTTCGAGAAGAGTGGTTCTGGACCTAAAAATGGTGCTCAGTATGGCGCGCCATTCTATGAAGAAGAGTGGAATGATGATATAACTAGCTGTTCCGGATCTCAAGCCATTGTAGGTCCTGTTGGGGTTACGAACACAATGGATTATAAGCAGAAGGGTCCAGCTACCGTGAACATGACTGTGCCTCAACGTACACGTGGCCTATTTATAGCGGAACCAGGTTCATCTGCTGTGACATATTCTGAAAATGAGGCTATTAACACACCGAATTTCAAGCAGAAAGGTCTGGCTACAATGGACAAGACTGTGTCCATAACTGAACCAGGTTCGTCTAGCATCACGTTTTCTGAAAATGGGAAACATCAGTTCCCTGCAGGTGATGATCGAATGCTATTAGAAGATATTGCTTCAGTTTTGGGGGTATCTCTTAAGGACCTTAATGACAACAACGTTAATGAGGTATGCCACCTTTTCCTGCTTTCCAAGTGACTAAATGCACTCAAGAAATACATTACATTTAATACCTTTTCTCCAAATCCTTCTTTCTTGCAAATTGCAAGGTTTAGCATGAATGATTTTTCCTTTTTTGCAATAAATTGAAATTGAAAAAAATGGCAAAGGTTTGAACAGTTTGACACTTTCTGCTCTAGCTTTTGAAGGGCAAAATAGTCTTTTAATAGCTCTAAGTAGGCCTTTTTGTGCTAATGCTTACTATCTTATGTTTAAGCATTACCGGTACCAAACATGTAAGAACATATATATATATATGTAATCATTTTTGTTTAAATAAATCTGATGTTTATTGATTATTCTATCGTATGCATACAGGAGGTTGAAGTTGCCAACACAGAGGAAGGCAAAAACATAGCACCTAATGGAGATGATAGTTTTTATGACGAATTGGTAAAACTCATTGATTTAGACGAATTGAATGAAGGGTCAAACAACTTCAAGGCTGATGGAAACGAGCGCACTATCCACAAAATCCCCACATCTGATGATCTTGATGCAGGTCTGGGATGGTTCTTTGTTGATTGACCAAACCCAAGCATATTCTATGGCCTGATGTTGAAAACCTGTGCTTGGGCTGAACATCCTCAGGATGGTTCAGCTGTTAACCCTGTTCACTTATCAAAGATATTTTTAATTTTTCTGATGGCCTATTTGTCACTGTTTGGCCTTGTCTATCGTGAAGTTATCTGTACTGGGTTCTTTTTGAAATTGGACGGTTAATTGAAGACTCTTTACTTTTTATTCTGTTACTTTTCATCAGTGTTTTGATTGCTATCAAGAATTTTGGCTAGAGGTAGTGATCGAGTCTAGACTAAGTTGCTATTTATATTTTCAAACAATGACTAAATTACAACATAACATATCATCAATTTGGTTCAGATAGCTAAAATTAGTTTATAGAAAGTCTGTTTACGAAACCACTTATAATGTTCGAAGGATTCTGATTACTATAAGGGGATAACTTATATGATGTTAACAGTATATAGTTAAGTGATGTTTGTGAGGGGAAACATTAAAATCAGGGGGGGCTTTTTATCATTAAAATATTTATGTGTGTGCAGCATATATAATGTTAACAACATATAACATTTTCCATGACTATAATTATGTGTAGTGATCACATTTATGTATTATTTATTTATTTAAGGTTTTCTAAAGCACTTGCTTTGATCTTTCTTCTCCTTTTAGATACCGATACGACCAAGACAAAGCTAATTGGTAATAAACACAAAAACTAATTTGCATTATCATAGCCCTTTTCTCTTGATAGTATCAAGTGTATTCTGCAAATTCATTTTGGTGTATTCAAGGAAAGTTGATAAGCAGGTTCTACATACAAAAAAGAAATCTGACAATGCAAACACTATTATCCCTCTATAATATCCACAGATACACCACATACTCCATCTACAATGGTGAAATGTTCACATCATCTCGTTTATCATCCATCCCATGTTGATTTTGGTCACCACCCGGAATTGACAAAGATGATGTTAAAACCGCCTTCCCTTTGCTGTCAGAAGCAGTAGGCAGATCCATCTCCCAGCTACTGGTGCTACTGCTGCTGCTGCTTTCTGCAACCGTGCTTTTCTCGGTTGCAGGCTTCTGTAAACGTTGAAGCTGACCTTGCAAAACCTGTTCATTATGGGTAAATTTATAGTGGTGAGTCGATATCCAACTCCAAACCAATTGGTTACAACTGGATCAACAATAAGATTGTAACTCTTCCTAAATGCGAGATTTACTACACATCTACTTGTGAATGAGACAATTCAAATTATATTTCACCTCCAACTGGATAAAACAAGTTTAAAGTCATCCAAAGTGTATTTTTCATGCTTAATATCCTAAATCATTTATTCAATAGCTACAATATTATTGAAACTGAATAAACATATAATCAACAGAAAATGTTTCGGCTCACCCGGCTAGTAACCCAACGCGAATCATACCAAACCATGGTTGTAAAATACGGCCAATTCAGCCGATTCCTCGGCTACTCTTACCACGGAGGTCTGCTGATCCGAGTTAGGCAAAATCCAAGTAGGAAATCGGTCAACAGAGTCAATGGGTCATTATCAGAAAAAAGCGGTCAAGATCCATGAATATTGGTCAAGATTAGTGAAACTTTTGCTAGATCTCTTAAATATTTACAAACTACCACCATCTTTCTAATTTTACAATTCTTATCAAACTATGACAGCTTATTTTCAGAGATTTTTAACTATTTTTTTCAAAATATTTCAGAATATTTTTTACTTATACATATAATTGCAAATTATATATATAATTTTTAAACAGGAAATTCAAATCATAGTACTCCCCGAGTTGCCGAGGCGAGTCTGAGTTGAGAGTTCTCCAACCTTGTACCAAACATAAACTGTTTTGGCCGATTACCCAACCCACCAATTATGCCACCTTTATATTTTCCATCACATACGTTCTTTTTACTAAAATGTTCATATGCTTAGTTAGCTTTAACAGTGCTAAGTGCTTACACTTGGACAAATTCGTTTGGATATCAACCCATCACATGGATCAAAAGGGCATGCACAAGAGTATTAGGGTAAAGATACCAAAGTGGTTGGAATTTGCTAAGTAAGGTGGGTCCATAGAAAGCAAGCTAATAAAAACTATAAATCTCCCCCAAAAAAAAACCATCAAAACAAAGTTACTGCAGAAAACTTGGTTGGATCCAATAATAATTCGTATGGCACAAATCATAGTCCTAGAAAATATGTTTGTAGTCTGATAGATTCTTAAGTAGAAACACAGGCTAAAAGAGCAAATGTGAACACTCATCACACTCTGGAGCGGAAACTTAACAGTTAATAGGGGTGCCATACCTCAATCTGATGCTGAATTATTTTTTTCTGGGCCTCCAGTTGAGAGACTGACATCTGCAGATTGGTGCTCCATAATTCCTCCTGATTAGGGCTTGCACCCGGAACTTGAGCTGGTACAAAACCTGTTTGTGGGAACTGAAAAGATGGAAAGTTCGCAGGATTATTCAAAGTTGAGTTGTCATGCTCGCCAGAAGAAGTCGCACTATTAATGTTGGTGCCAGGTGTGGATTTGTTGGGATGTACAGCATATCCAGATGACCTGCAAAAAAGCGCAAAACAGATATATCAGATCAAATCCAGTTATAATAACGCAAGTTGCATACTTGCATCTACAATAAACATGTATACATATATATATATATATATATATATATATAAGCATGAAGTACATACCATGTCAAAGAGCCTGGTGATGGGTAAACAAAAGATTTCTGATAAATGGAAGCAGCTGCTGCAGCAGCTTGAACTCGCTTTTGATGACTGCTGATATTCCCACTTCCAGCACCATCACCAGTCCGTTCTTGAGACGAAGCATTCGCCGAGTTTGTTCCTGAACACAAACAAAACTGTTAAACTTCGTGATACGCTTATACCGTGATGTAAACTTATCAGTTGCAATGTTCACAGAAATTTGTGGAGATTGCAGTTGAAAAAAAAAGGCTGTTAAAATTAGAGAAAATAACATGAGTACCCAAATATTCATAAATATATACCATTTTACCCAAGTTTTTTTGAAATTTCACCCAATACCCAACAACATCGCAATATAAAAGGGAAAATCGCAACGAGAAATTGAAATATCGCAACGAGAAATTGAAAATGGCAATGAGAAGTCAAAATCGTAATAAAAGGTCAAAATCGCTATAAAAAGTCAAAGTTGTGATTTTATAAAATCTCATTGCGATTTTTATAATCTTATTGCGACTTTATACTATCTTACTGCGATTTTTACTATCTTATTGCGATTTTTATAATCTCATTGCGATTTTTAAAATCTCATTACGATTTTCCCCTTTTATTGCGATTTTGTTGGGTATTTTGTGAAAATCCAAAAAAACTTGGTTAAATTAATATATTTTTATAAAAATTTGGGTACTCATGTTATTTTCTCTTAGAATTATAGTGCTAGTAGACTAGAAAATCAACACTGAAGGAAACGATCCTTCAGAATACAATGTGTATCTATAAGCATTACAGCTCTTTCCAAGATCTTCATATCAATTGCGATGCGATCTGAATGACTCAATAAGAGCAAGTAAAATACATTTTGAAACTAAAATAACAGGAACATGCTATTAAAGTCCAGCCGAAGAAGTAAGAACATTCATGTTGACTTGTAAAGCTATTGAAGGTCAAACACATACCCAGTTTGCAAACTGACTTCCCACAAAATGCAACAACTTCATTTGTGCCAACCAAGATACCCACTAAATTTACAAGTACTACTTGGTGACCATTTCTAAACTGACTACGACCAATACTCCAATCATAAGCAAACTGTACCAGAAAAAACATAACCATAGAATAACTGATTCGACTAGATATTAAAATACCAGCCTCATGAAACAAATAAAATTAAACCTTTGGACAAGCTTTGTAATAGACAGCCAAATCACTAATAAACTCTTTGAATAACAAATTATTCCTACAATCCTTTGTATCTTCCCCAATAAATACCTATTGATCTTCCTAAACTGTTAACCTTCTAATATCCCATAGACCCATACCTAGAGCCGCCTCCTTTGAGCATTCACTATTAACGTCATCATCCAAACCTTCACTTGCACAATACTAAATTTTCTAGTCTCTCTTTGTAATAGCTGGGATATTTGCAGCAATGTTATCTAATTTGAAGCAACCTACACCTTTTCTTTTGAGTTTTTCTCTATCCTTCTTCTTCCTATCTCTTGTTTCTTGTATATTCTTTCTAGACCAAAAACACAACTGAGATCCTTTTTTCTGGTGCACTCACCACTGGATGACTCTTCATTGAATCGAGGCATCCAGCATCTACATTGACTTGCCTATGCTTTTAACCCCCCCACCACCAAGTTACTTTTGAATCAGATGTCTTGCAGAAGTAAGCAAATATTAATAATTGGTTTCAGTCAACATGAAGGCAATCTTTCTAATTTTACTTCAACTCAGACAGTAGACATCAATAGAAACCACCTATGCATCCAATTAGAAATCTGCTAAATCCCCACTTAGGCCAAAGCATTAGAAAGCCATTCAATATCCTAGCTAAATTTAGATCACCAATGACACCACAGGGTTCTCCTTGAACCATACAGTAATTCTTGTAGGAACAACAAAACAACCAAGCTAATGTGTAAATTCTGACCTTGACGATGAGCTCCAGCTCGTGAACGTGTTGTGCTTGTCCCGCCCTCATTTGGTATAACAAGTGCTCTACAAATGGGGCATGTATGTTGTCGTTCTAACCATGAACGGAGGCAGTGCACATGGAAAAGATGACCACAGACTAGTTTCTTAGCTGTAGTCATCTCCTCTCTACAGATAATGCAGGTCGCATCACTTCTGCATATGACAAAGATAGATATCATAAGAATAAGTCATTGAAATATATACATTTGGATAAAAGATTATTCTAAGGGATTATCAACTAACGCATTCAACTCTTCAGATGTTGCATCTGGAAATCGATCATTCATATTGGATGTTATCTTCCGATAACGGATGTAATCAGCAATTCGCAGCTTAAAGTTTCTGAATGTCTCATAAAGCTCCCGGATCAAGTGCAGAGGCACGCCATAGTTCCTAAATAACCCGAATTGTTAAAAGTGTAAGAAAGAAAGATATGCATAAATATATAAATACACCTGAGTGCAGACACGCACATGACCAAATTGTCGTAATGTAAAATGATGATTTCCATATTTTTATGTGCAGGACTCCTGTGTAAAAAATTAAAGTAGGATAAACAACTTACACAAAAATTACGAGGAAAAAGCACAGATACATGGATAAGTGTAGCAAGTCACGAATAAGCTCCAAATAAAATGTGTACACGGCCTTTTTCTCCCACTGTCCTTCCATAAGCATGTCACTGACATAGAAGACGTATTTGACAAATGTTGATATTGTCGTTGTAGCCAAAATCATGTACCTAAAAATAACAAACATGATTGAACAATACAAAATCAGTGTCCATGAAAGTCGATTTTCAAGAAGAGAGATATGCGGGCAAGATTATATAATTCAATGAACTTTAATTTGGCTATAATAGGTATAGCTATAAAAATGTTTTGTAATAACACATAAATATTCGTTAAACAAAATGATGATCATTATGACTGTCACACATGAATAGCAGATCCGAGGTATATTTTCCACATTAATATAGATTCTGGACAAGTGTCTTAAAGACCAAAATTAATAATATCAAGAGTGTAAAGATCAATGTACTTACTCGAACGAAAAAAACAGGGAAACCGAAGCTTGACGCGTTTGTATCAAGTACTTGACAGAGTTGTACAAAAATAGGCAGTCTAAAAGGAGAAGGAATCCCATGAAAGAAACAATCCGGATATGAGACAGCATCGGCACAGTTGGAGTAGTTTCAATGTATTCAACTCTCTTTTGTGCCAGCCAATGCAAAGACTTAATCAGTAAAAGAGCAGTAACCATAGCAAGAAACATCACAGAGAAATCCTGCCGGAATATCGTTATAGCAAAAAGGATTTCCATAACTTCTCGCCAAGATTGCTCATTCAATCTCTCAACCTCCGCTTCACGCAGAGAACCAAGGAAAATCCGTTTTGTCAGCTGCCACATAATGCACATGATCACTAAACCCATGTTGAGAAGAAGCACTAAACAGACTTTGGAAGTCGATAAATAAACTGTTGCTGGGTAAAACTGTCCTCTACTACTAAAAGCGTGATAAATAACGGCTAGTGTGGCAACCACACTCAGTCCCGCATATGTCTGCAGCCTCATCATTTTTGCTGTATGCACTGTTACACCACAAGATAACCAATTAGCTTCCTTCAAAATATAAGTCTAACCTAATACCAGACTCTGTTTTCACTGAGTTAAGTGCTTCTCCAAAAGGAAAAATTACAGAAAAGGTGACATAATTACACAAAGTTCCCAGCTAGGGGAACGAATCGTGGATTTTGAACCCAACAAAAATAAATAAAAGATTATATGTTCCACTTAGCCAGAAAAAGGAAACATAACAACCAGAAATTCCTAATTTAGGGAACCAAACATGATGTCAAAAAAAAAAAGATCATGCATATTCCGTTCCCCTAAATAGGAAATTGTGTAATTATGTCACATTTTTATGAAATTTTCCCCTTTGTAACGGTATCCAACTTTACACAAACTAATTTAGAATTTGTAATAGTATGCATCAAACTTTCAGTTCAATATCGTCGTAAGTATCCAACAACATCTTCATCATCAAGTAACTAGTACTTCTCCTGACATGGCAGCCATTAAAGCTGCCACGTCATAAACAGGTCAAATGTACAAAACGGTAGGAACTTAAAGTTTCATACATAGATAGATGGGAGGTGATCCGTACACCACCAAACATGCTTCACATTACTATATAATACAACACCTTAAAGCACATTTGGTGGTGTACGGCTAAAAAGAGGTGGTGTACGACTGTACGGATCATCACCCTGATACATACAAACGCAAGTTTTAAAGTATGATACATACAGTCTCATTTCGCATAAAGTTGGATACACTTTGAAAACACTTGAACCATTTTTTTCATTTAACCAACGTACACAGCACAACTAAATATGTCTTTCCAGTTTTTGTATTTTCGACATCGAATATGATATATACACACACACACACTATCAAGTGTCCGTATGGTAGGTTAACATAATTTCACCAGATTATACAATTAGTAACATTTTTGATACCACAACTTCATAACAAACTTCAATATCTATAATAAATAAAAAATCCGAAAATTGTGTTGATAATAATATAAAAAGATACACACACAAAATATATATATATATGGGTGTATACAAATATATGAAATCGATAAACCCTAAAAATGACGAGAAATAGATAGATAGAAATTATAATCGGAAAGATTGTGATAATAAGAAATCCTAAGGGGATGAGGATGTACCTGAAAATAAAATAAATAGGATGTATTGGAAATTTAGGTTCGTATGGAAAAATATAATAATATATTAATAATAATAATAATAATAATTAATATGAAATTATGGTAGTATTGTAAGTCGAAACATTGGATTTGATGAGGAACGATTAGGGGTTTAAAATTTTGAAGAACCTGGAGACGATGGTGATGAAGATCGGGGTAAATTTTGACCAGATTTTGATATTTGATTATTAGATTAAAATTAAATTAAACAAGACGACAAAAAGGGTCTGGTTCTCGTCACCGGTGGGAATTTTGGCCAATTGTTTCTTTCCACGTGTTACTTGGTCCTTGCTGACGTGACAAAGAGGATTTTATTAAACGAAATGATAAATATTTTTAAATTAATATATATTCTAAAAATCAATGATAAGATTTAGGTAAGAGATTCACTAGAATTCACATGTTATCATTATTTTTAAAGTCAATTTTTAAGAAGATTTATTAATCCTAATCTTAATTAAGTTTTATTTTAGTTTGTTTTTTTTTTTAAATAATTATGTTTCATTTTTGAGGAATATAAGAAGAAACAAACATAATCCTTCTACAAAGCTTACTCGGCTTGTTTTGCTTTATCCGTTCTAATTTTTTATTTGACAATTAGAGTTTTAGTTGATGCGGTTATTTCGATACTTTTATTTTTACTCTCTCGGAAAAATTGTAAATAAAATTAGGCATCAACTATATCAATTCTAAACAAAATTCTAAATAAAATTAGGCATCAACTTTTATTTTTACTCTCTCGGCTTGTTTATAGCTATATCAATTCTAAATAAAATTTGGCATTTGATATTCTTATGAATTATTAGTCACTATGTGGTATCACATCCAATAAAATCAACCAATGTTAAGAAGTTACAAGGATGCATGTTTGGCATTGTTAGGGAGCTTTGAAAAGATTAAAACTTTGTAATATAATCCATTCGTATTGTTTTTAATACATTGTAACCATCTTATCTTAATCTTATCTTATTTTAATTTTATCTTAATCTTATTTTATCTTAATCTTAATCTTATCTTAATCTTAATCTTAATCTTAATCTTAATCTTAATCTTATCTTAATATATACTAAAAGACAACTGACCTAACCTCAATTGACCAATCACAACTCTCGATTTCTCAAAATTAAGTTATTAAACATGTGACTAAATTGTCATAATTAATTATTAATTATTATATTAATAACTATAGAAAAAATCTCATTAATTTACACTTTTTAGTTTTCCATCACTAATTTACACTTTTAGATTTTTATAAAAGAATAAATCTTATTAAATACTTAATTTAAATATAATTAATACTTTTTAGCTTTTTATGATTACTAATAATTAAATTATTAAAAACATATCTTCACAATAAAAATTCTAAAACTTATTTATGTTTCAATTGATGATTGTAATCCAATCCACATAATAATTTATATCTACATCCTAAAAAATACAAACTATATTACTCGACATATCAAAAAATATCAAAAAAATTTGTTAACATTTATATTAAAATAAACTTCGACATATATTTATCAAATCAAAAAGGATCTCAAGGTGTTGATATGTGTCAAAGATAGAAGATAAAAAAAATAATACTAAAACAAATTTCATTTACAAAGAATTATTACAAAAGATGAAATATTATATACGTTGTTTCAGAATTACATTATTTTATTTTGATTTTATTTACATTCTTTACATTTAAATTGTCAGTTTGTTTTTTCTTATATTTTTAAATTTAAATTTATAAGGTTTTTTATTTGTATTTATTTAATAATTCATTTTATTTTATAAATGTCGTTAAACTCCCGTGTATTTGACACGAGACTAAATCTAGTAAAATGATAAAGGTAAAAAAAAAAGTAATATAGCAAAAATAATTTTATTAAAAATTAAGATAAATATTCATATGATATGATTTATGATATAGTATAGATATAGATAAATCAAACTACTATACTTGGTGATATACTGATATATTGTCAAAAACACTAAAAACTTACTTTAATTATAATATTACTAGTTTGATGTGTTTATTTTGTATTTAAACGATATCATCTTTACATGCGTCCTTTATATAAAAACAGCAATAACTCAAAATCATCATTTAGAGTTATGTTTGATTGAGCTTCATCAAAACTAGTTCCAACTTTACATAACCAACAAAATGCACACGTACATGATATAAAAGTATCAAGTCTTGAACAAACATCAATCAAGCTTAATCACAAAGTATATCATAACGATTTAACTTACTTTTTTTTAACAACAATTTTATTAAAGAGGGTATCGGTTGAAAAGAGTTCAACCAATACTAATTAAGAATCGTTACATCGTTAAGAGTAGATTCTTAAGCCACTTAATCCAAGACAATTTAAACTTCTTATCTATAGATGAAAACCAAGAAAAAGAATGACTAACTACATAATCAAATAAAAAATCGTTTGTTTCATGATTAGTACCGAACACCTCCTCGTTCCTTGTCTCTTGAATAAACCATAGATCGCACCAAATGATCATCTCAACAATCGCCCTTTTGCTTTGATTTATCCGTAAGCCATCAAGCCACGCCATCATAAATACTTATTAAGATAAATACTTATCATTTATTATATAATTAAGATAGAAATAATTATGGGTGTTTTGTGAAAAACAAAAAAGAAAAAAAAAATACACACAAAAGTTGTGGTCCAACACCAAGTCAGGTATCAAAATAACAATCCGGACCGCGTGACCCACCAATGTTACTATCCAGCCGACCTCACCTTAACCTATCACCCCTACATTAATATATTGTGAGATATCATCCCCACCAATCATATTTTTCCATGTCATCACGTGGTCCCCAATTTTTAAAACTTTATATATATAAATAAAAGTTACCTTTCAGATAATCTGATCATAGAATTATTTTAAAGAAATATGAAAAATGATATATATTTTTAAAATATCCTTATAATAATTTTGTTAATATCATGATTAATTCGTTCTCTTAATTCCATCTTTTTATTACCAAATATCACAGTTACATTGATAAAAAGATTATAATGAAGATTTTTTTTTTTTAAATATATTATTTCCCCCAAAAATATTAGGGGAGTACTCTCGGTGAAGAGGTCGGTGCCGATCAGGCCCGACGGTAACACCGCAGCTGAGGGCCGGTGCCGAAGTTTGGTGTGGGTTTTTCGGGGAGCTTCACAGATGAAAAAGCAATGAAAAAACAAGAGGTACCAGTGAGTTGGCAAATTTCCAACGGATACTAGTTATTATTTTTACTATACAATATATATTTGTGTTTCTGTGTAAACAAAAATTCATAGATATGGTATATATATATATATATATATATATATATATATATATAAAAGTTTAGGGATAGGGAAGAAGATGGTCTATGTCACAGTTATTTATTTTATTTTTTAGTTAAATTCATTTAAGCCCCTATAGTTTGAAGGTGTATACAATTTGGTCTTTAAACTTGTTAATGTTTGCCGTTCAAAAAATATAAAAAAAACTTGTTAATGTTTTTTTGTACATAATCTAGTCTTTGTTTTCTTTAATTAGTGTATTTGTTTTTTAATTAAGCTATTTTTATTTATAAATGAAGTGTATTAAAAATAAATGGGAAAAAAAAGATGAGGTGGAAATTGGAGAAGTTTGGGGAAGATTGGTGAATGTAGCACCACCATTTTGGTAAACTTTGAAGAAGTTTGGGGTGAAATGAGGTGGAGGATTTTTATTAGATGGTGGTTTGGGGAGTACTCCCTCCCCCTAGTACTCCCCAATTCACCAATGTTCCTCAAATTGCCAAATCATCATTATCTAATAAAAATCTTCCACCTCATTTCACCCCAAACTTCTTCAAAGTTTACCAAAATGGTGGCGCTACTTTCACCAATCTTCCCCAATTTTCACCTCATCATTTTTTCCCCATTTATTTTTTATACATAAAATCATAAACTATATAAAAATAAATATATTATATATATATATATTAAGCAGTATATAAAAAAAAAGAAAAAGAAACCGAACTTTAATAATAAATATACAGTACCTTACTCTTTTTGCCGTTTCATTGATCTCTTTTACCCTTTTGTATATCATACCATCTAGAACCTGCAACTATTATATATATATATATATATATATCGTATTCATCATTATAACCACCAGCAGCAGCAGACTATATATATATATATATATATATATATAGGGTAGGGTTAACGTGAGAACTATCAAAAAAATTTGATAACATTTATATTAAAACAAACTTCGACATATATTTATTAAATCAAAAAGGATCTCAAGGTGTTGATATGCATCAAAGATGGAATAATCAAAAAAAAAAAATACTAAAACAAATTTCATCTACAAAGAATTATTACAAAAGATGAAATAAAATATATGTTGTTTCAGAATTACATCATTTTATTTTGATTTTATTTACATTCTTTACATTTAAATTACCAGTTTGTTTTTTTTATATTTTTAAATTTGAATTTATAAGGTTTTTTATTTGTATTTATTTAATAATTCATTTTCTTTTAAAAATGTCGTTAACCTCCCGTGTATTTGACACGGGACTAAATCTAGTTATTATATTATAAAAGAATAATGTTAGACCAGTCAATAAATTAACGTGAAGTTAGATTAATGTTTTGTGTACTAAACATTCTAATAGCAATCTATGCATAAGCTTTGATGATAAGCTAACGCGTTAAAAGTCTCTTCAACAAAACCTTGTGTGTTACTTTGGTGGCAAATTCCAATTGTCATTATTAAATAAACTAACAAAAAGTCTAAGGCTCTATCTAAATATTTATATTAATTGTGTAGTTAACAAAAGGTTAGGATTGAATAATATGTTAATGTTAATGGTTGTTAGAACAATAATGACTTGCAATTGTTGTTAATTACATAAACTAACCTCTCATTTTCATTAGTTTTGGTTTTCTAAACCACATTTAGAAAGTGTCAGCAATTTTATAAAATTGATCCAAAATCCAAACTAACTGGACAAAGCCTACAACAATAAGCAGATTGTATTGCAATAGAATTGAGAGCTCTGGCGAGGTTAACTTCAAACAGGAATCGAACCTATACTATTCGAGAATCACTTATTAAAAGATGAGATGTGTGCTTACTCCGTCGTCAACAGAAGAGGTTCCAGCTTTAGTTTTTCCTTTATATGATAAAAGAAACTAGGAGGTTTGCGCAACCCGATGTGCGACGTCGGTTTGTGCAAGCGTATATGGTAATGGGTTGGGTGAGACGATGAATAACATGATGGGTTAGTTTAAAAAAATAAGAGGTTAAGAAAGTATACGATGTCAGTTGGATTTTGCCCCGTTTTACTTTCACCACTAAATTCTTGGACTTTTTCATTTTCAAGACCTAGCTTTTGACCCTTCCACTTTCATCACCAAATTTTTTTTGTCACTAATGAGATATTGATTTTGATTGATGGTGAATGTTCCTTTATTAAAATTGATAACAAAATAAATAGTATATTTCTGTGATAAATGAAATTCCAAATTAAATCATACAAACGAAGATGGCTGCGAATCAATTGCCTCTATATATATGGTGCCATATGCCACCTCTGCATTTCATCATAAGAAGTATTCTTCTCAAGTAAAAGACATTGTGCCAAAATTAATGCTTGTTGGACCGGCCTCAAACTTTCATTGTTTTGAACCTGATAATCTTGCTGAGACCCATTAAAATCAGAAACACTATTTGTAGAACTCGAACTATTAGAAACCCCATTTCTAGAGCCTGAACCATCACCAAAAAGACGAAGTTGTGCTCTCGGTTTCACCTGATACAAAGTCCGAAAACCCATCGAACCACTAACACAAATAGAAAGCCAGACACTTTCACAGCCAACTCAAAACGCATTTTTCAAGAATCAACACGTCCATACCTAAAATCAATAATCCCCAATCCAAAATGCACCATAGATACAACCTTGAGTAATAGACAAATAATCATATCATAAACATCAAAAACCACCATAAATGGTAATCAAATCAAGCACAATATTATCAATATCTACCTGAAAATAT
>JAOXNX010000001.1:27230059-27250630 GCA_028566075.1 Solidago caesia
GAAAAATTTCGGTTTATTCGGTTTCGACCCCCCATTTTAATTGTGAAACCCAAAAAATAGTGTTAGGAAAAAAAAAAAATTAGATCCCGACCCCCCACCTCTCCCAGCCAAGCTTCGCCACTGGCTGTGACTAAGGGTTAGAGCTAGAACTTAGGGGCGGTCCTAGAAGCTGAAACTTTTTTCCATTCTCCTTACAGAAGTTTTTATTACATAATGTTGCAATACGGATAATATCCTCATTTTTAAAAGGAGCTTATTATTAAAAGTGCGGAGATGCTTAAAACCCCTTAAAATGTTTAACATAGATGTATAGAAAACAAATGTAGAAGAGAGAATATAGAGGGACTAGTTATGAAATAGAGTGGGGAAATTTGGAAGTTTAAACTGTAGTAAAATCCCGCTCTCAGCCCCCCACCCAGCAGCCCCTCCCTCACTACATATATCCTCACTCACTCACTCACTATACACTACTGTCTCTCTATAATCTTTAGCTTCCGTCCTTCCTTCCTTCAGCATAAATAAATGCATTGTGCCCTATCTTTCTTCATTTGCTGCTCTGACTCTGATACCGCCAGCCAGTCAGTCAGCTCTTGAATGCATTGTAAGCTCACATTCATCTTTCTATCTATATCCATATCTGTATTTATATCTATTTATTGTAAAATCACGCATACTTACAATGAATTTTCCAGCACATTTTACAATTTCACGTTTCGCGGATCGATTTCTGTAATTACATTTGTGTTTTTTTCAAATTTTGCTTTAGATCTGTGTTTTTGTTTTTTTTTTTTATTTAAATTTTACCTAACGTCATTGACCACTTAAAGTCAATTTATTTTGACTTTTTTATTTAAATTTAGGTCAAATTTTGTTATGTGAATGAAATGTATGTTGTTAGTATTATTTATATATATATATTCAGATGAGATGTGTACTTGTATAGAGAATAGATGTAGATTTATCTGGAAGTAGCAGGAATGGTTCTGACAATTCCTTGATGTTTTTTTTCTTTTATTTTAATTTGTTTTGCTTTTAAAAAAATGTTTCTATTTTTGAATGTTTTCAAATAGATCAGTGAATAGTTTATTTATATTAATATATATGTATATCTTGTAGGCTGGTAAAACAAATCTTTATTGGAGTTTTATGATAATTTGGAGTTTAGATCTTCTGTTGTTGTGTTATAATTGGAAGGTCTTGTGCAGATAAAACAATTAGCAGATTTGATAATTTGTATTTACTATGCTGGTAAAACAAATCCTTATTTTCAACTTTTTCTATATTCAACAATCAATTTGGCTGCTTGTTCTATTAGGATCTTGAAATTAATCGACAAATTTCTATAAGACCACCCAAGTCATAAATTTGTGAATTTTTTTTCTTCTGCTTTAGTTTAGCTGAATTGAGCTTGTGTTAGCTAAGATAAAAGGATACATTGATTTATTTCTTGTTCGGCCAAAGAGGGCATGGAAAGAGTGAAGTGTATGTCACACTTGTTTAACCCAATTGGACTTGGGTTACTTATAGATCTGATTTTGATTTAGGTTGTGTATGAGTTTTATGATGATTTTCTTTGTGGAAACTTTCTTGGTTTGTTTGATTTTACTTCGAAAAAGTGGACAAAGTATATACTTTACATAAAGACACGAACTTGTGCACTTTCATTTTTTGATTTATTTTAGTGAATTATCATTTTTGGGTGTGTTGGTGCGATGAATTAATTAAGTTGTTTATATAGAAGCTAAGAAGTAAACAATTAGACTCAAAAGGAAGTTATTTTCTGTGTTTAGTTTTTAATAGTCTTTTTGACCATTTACTCATCGCACTTCTCGAACTACACTAGAAAAGAATGCAATTCTGTATCACGATCCAGTTTGTTGAGGAGTTAATCACTATACTGGAACCACAAAAATCCAAAATACTGATTAGAGACTTGTTAAAGAAATGACTTTTTTGGTGGTTTCATTTGTCCCATGCTATAGAATAGTATTGTTGTTGGTTATAGACACATGTGTCCGTCGAGATACTACCAAATCACTAGGCAATGTTATGTTAGATAAGACGACAAAATGACCAACCCTTGACTTATTTGACAAATGAAATAGATATTTAGATAAAGAGACAATATTACCAGAAGTAAAATTGATAAGGACATTTTCAGATTTGAATCTAATAAAAAAGTATTTATGGTGTTTGACGCGCCTTTCACCAAAAATATATCTTGCAGTCACAGTCAATTTTCTCTGACAGTGGTGTATATTGCAGGAAGTTACTAACACCAATTTAGATGTTTTAGCTGCAGAGTTCGTAGAAAGCCAGTCAAGCTAACTTAATGCAGCGGTCTATGACAAGGCAAGCAGACATGAATAAAGAAAATGCATCTGCTGTTAATATTCAAGAGCCCACTACAAGGATTACTAGAGCACGGGCTAAAGCCTTGGGCATAAAGGGAGGTTTACCCCCAATACACCCTCAACCAAAACAGGAAACCAAACAGGTTCTACAATCAAACTCTAAAAGAGGGTCATCAGATAACAAGTCTACGGATTTTGGCTCCAGCTTTCAGTCCAAGAGAAGAGCTATTCTCAAGGATGTCACTAACATGCCCTTCAATGATTTGAATATAAAGGTCATAAATGAAGTGAAAATTCAGGTACATATATTGCTATATGTTTAGATCTATGGCATTAATAAAACAAATACCTTGTATCTCTTGATATTTTATCTTACTGAGTGTTTACGTTACTGGCTGTCAGACTAGCATGCAATTGAGAAGTGCTGCCGAAAAGAATGTCATGATGGCACCAGCTGTTTGTGTGGGCCCCGAGGTTCGAAAGGGGAAGGCAAAAGCAACAGAAGATATGACAAAACAGAGCATCAAGGAATTACGAGAAATAACTTCCCAGCTAAAGTTAGTGAATGATTTAGAAATGGAGCCAAGTATGTATAAAAATCCAAAAGCAGGTGTATTACCAACATTGACCCTTGGAAAGTCAACTTATAATAACCAGTCTGGACTAGGAAGCTCTTTGCCGATAGGTAATATCCATTTGTCACTTCTTATTTTTTCTTGAGACTCTTGCTTACATGTTCTCTTTACAAGCGAAGCCCTATTATTGCATTTTGCAGGAGAGATCAAATTTTCCAGCATAGTAGAGCCTGTAAATGATCAAGCTATTATTGACATTGATTCTAAGCACAAAGATCCTCAAATGTGCAGCTTATATGCTGCTGAGTTATATAATAATTTACGCGTCACTGAGGTGTGTTTAGCTCTTCATCTCACTTTATTGGTTAATACTACATACGTTTAAGATTTAAATTTTACATACATGGCAATCAGTAATTTGTATTTTTCGCCTCTCTTAGCCCAAATGAATTTGTATTGCATATATTGTTATCATTTAAGTACATGATCACTCATATCTCATGCTTTTTTACTTGCTGATGTTAAATACTCTCTTTATGAATGGCAAACAAACCTCTTAACTTATCTATGGTCTCTAATTCTTTGTACGTCATTCTCTTTAGTTAAAGTGGAGCCCTTCAGTTGATTATATGAAAACCGTGCAGCGGGACATCACACAGGAGATGCGTGGTATTCTCATTGACTGGCTTGTGGAGGTAACTTTTGAGCATAATGTAGATTCAGAATATTCATTTTCCTCAATAAGCAGCATTGTGTTTTATATTCCATAACTGTTATTATTTGTGTTGGCCCTCGTTTGTTTTATGCTTAGATAGTTTCGGATGCAGGATTTACTTTGATGTTTGTCCATGTGAACTTTTCCATGTGTTGTTTTTAGTGAAAATAATCTGCTTTTCAGTGAGTTATTGATTGCAATACTTACGTTTTTTTGATGTTTAGGTTCGTGAAGAATACAAGCTAGAATCAGAAACACTATACCTAACAGTCACTCTTATTGATCGGTATCTCTCTAAAATGTACATTGAAAAACAAAGACTCCAATTGCTTGGAATAACCTGCATGCTCATTGCCTCGTAAGTCCTGTTCTTTTTTAAACTTTCATTTATCAAGTTGGCATCATTCACCATTTCATCGGTTTTCAGAAATTATGACACTGATCATATTTTTTCAATGTGCTTTTTACATTCTTTTGATTTTATTGTTAATAAAGGCCTGTCTGCACCATAAAAAAGTGGTATATCAAATCATTTGAAGTACCTCAATATCACAGACATATATTGGGGGGTATTTTGTTAAGAATATAGCTCATTATTATGGACAGATTTTCAGTATAATTTTAAGTGCAATACTTTAAAAGCATGGTTTTGGTGATTTATTTTTGTCGTTGTGTTACTTTCCTTCAAACAAAGAAAGCCACTGAAAGAAGTGTCCTACATTGGTATGTAAAGAATGTTCACTTAAGGTTTGAATATGTGCGAAATCATCATTAGATACACGTGTGTTCAATTAAACATTGTCCGCTTTTGCTTGCATCCATTCTAACAAAAGGTCAGCTAGATTTTTGTGTAATCTTATAACATAATCTAATAGTACGTCTATTTAATTATTGACTTTTAGCAAGTATGAAGATATCTGTGCTCCACGCGTTGAAGACTTTTGTTTCATCACAGACGGCACCTACACTAGAAAAGAGGTATGTATACATTAGCTGCTTCTATCATTTGAAGATATATGCTTACACATGTCTTTTGGATTTTTTTTCTTTGTTTTATGACAACTGCATAAGTGTTTCTTCTTCTTCACCTTCTAAGGTATTGGACATGGAGGGTCAAGTTCTTGATGTTCTGAGCTTTCATCTTCCTGTTCCAACCATAAACAAGTTCCTTCGGTAAAACTCAACTTCCACTCTCTTTTTACACAGTATCCAAACACTCAAATTTCTAACACGCAACATATGATTGATTTTCAGGAGATTCATTTTAGCTGCACAAAGTTCTTACAAGGTAAATATATACAAACTTTGTTGACTATTGGCATTTACAAATAGTTTTCATGAAAATTTATAGTTAGCATATTTGAAAAAACTGACTTGACATGCAGGTTCCTTTCGTAGAACTTGAATTCCTGGCAAACTATTTAGCAGAATTAACTCTCACCGAGTATGGTTTTTTGAAGTTTATGCCATCCCTTGTTGCCGCCTCAGCCGTGTTCTTAGCCAAATGGACACTTGATCAGATTGAACATCCATGGGTATGTTATCTTTACTTTTGTTTTTGATTTTAATCCTAATGGTTGATTATTCTATCAATTTACAAAGGTTCCTTTAACCATACCTTGCAGAATCCTACCTTAGAACATTATACTAATTACAAGGTATCAGATCTTAAAGCAACAGTTTTGGCACTGCAAGATATGCAACTCAACAATGTAGCCACTCTTCATGCAATACGTCAAAAGTACATGCATAAGCAGGTAACTTGAGTAAATAACTTGCTCTAGAGGTGAGAAAATAGGCTGATAGGGCGGGTTGGGTAACATATCAAAATGAGTACTTTATCAATACATGTCAAAGCGGGTCGGGCTGACCAAACAACATCCCCCACCACCACCCAATATATAGGTTTTATTAACAAGAAATGCATTAAAAATGATTACATAACTATAATAAACAAACAGTTTAATACAAGGTATTCTTGAATAAAATGATTTATCAGGTTATAAGCATTTGAGTACATGTTGACTTTAACCTGATCCACCCGAATACTCCTTTATATCCTGCAATATCTTGTAATAACTTTGTGTTATGGTCTAATCATAGTTGTTTTGTAATGACAGTTCAATAGTGTTGCAACCTTAACTTCCCCAAAACCAGTGAAACCGTTGTTCTAACGTTTAACATGAGTAACTGATATTGCTACATAATGACGAGACCGCTTTATCCACCACCAAGAACTCCTTGGCGCCATCATTTATATCATGCTTCTTGGAGATCTCCAGTCAGGGGGTGCAAGATTTTCTCCTGTTGTACGTTGTAACCATTCTGGAGCTGTCTATGTAACATTATTTATATGAAGAATTAACAGCTTGTATCTAAAAACAATTGATTGATGTTATAAAATTCTATTTATTGATCTACTTTTGTTTTGAGTTAATATGCATTAAAGTCTAAGATGCTCAGTTTTGTTTTTTTTGTTGTAACCTCATATAGCACATCTTAAAAAGTGATCATTTTCATGGCTGCATACTTTGGTCAGACAAACTGCACTGATGTTCAGCTTGATTCCACTGATTAAAGTAATTAATAAAATCGAAATAGGTTCTCAACCATGTCACTCTAGGCTTACATTTTTTTAAGCTAAGATTGACATATGGCTATACTGTTGGAGGTGATCCATCAGTTGTGGATTATATTTCAATTTGAATCAAACCAATTGTCTAAGAATTGGTTACCAAACATTCCTCAATTTCAAACGGGTTTTCTGCCTCCAACTCATTTTTCATTCCAAACCGGTTCAACCAATACACCGTCAACTTCTCAAAACATCACTACTCCAAACTACTAACTTCAAGATTCTTCATCATCCCAAAATTTTCAAGAAAAGACATATGAGTAATTACAACAAAAAACACAAACTCTTACCAGAAGGTCTTTGGCCTATAGCTTGTCTGAGCCTCTGAGGTTTTCAAAACTTGAGCATCATTTACAGTTCTATAACTTCTAATGCAATGGCCTTACGTGTTCATCAGAATTCATTAAGATCCAATCTTCATCTTCATCCAAATAATTGAGCTTGTAAGTCCCAAGATTCAGCTTCAATATCTTGTTGATCTGATTCTTAAGAGACATAAGTGTTAGTTGGGAGGTGTAACTCGAACACCATACTCTACTTTAATGTGTAAGATATCTTTTTTTGCTCTTTTATCTTCTTGACTTGATTTAATGTGTAGGATATTTTGATTTGCTCTGTTATCTTCTTCATTCGATTCACCTTGACTCTCGTAAATGATCAAAAAGGAGGAGATGATCCGTGTAGCCAAAGAGACATTTGCTATGCAGACATTATGATGTTGTATCCAAAGAGCTGAATTACATCCCCATGTTTGGACTATGTAAAAAAGTTATTTGGAATGATTACCAGTTAAGTTATTAAAGTTGTCATAATAATAAATTATCATGTCTTTCTTTTATGATAGTGCATCAACTAAGAGCGATGCCATACAAAAATATAAGAGGAAACAAAATTAAAAATTAATAAACAAAAAAATCTAAAATGAGGTAAAATTTAAAAATTCATATGAAATATTAAAAATACATGAAAAAAATTTAAAAATCAATGACAAAATTTAAATTTTAAGAGGGGCATTGACCCCTCTTGCCCCCCTTTGGTACCCCCTTTTAGTGAACTGTAAAACTGTATATGCCCGGTTGGGTCGCCAGTTCAACCGGTTGGTTATTGTAAAATTATTAAATTTTTTTTAAATAAAATTACTATTAAAACACAATTCAACGAAAATAGTCAAAAATAATATAAAATATTTATTTCATAACAAAATATAAGTTTTAAAGTTCACAAACAACAAAAAATAACATTAAACGATACACAAATTCATAAAATAATTATAAAAAAGTTTCAAAACTAAAAATAAAAATAGAAAACCGGTTGAACCGGAAAAAACCAGGAAAACCGGTTGTTTCGAATCTCGTAAAAAACCTACCGGGCCTAAAAAACCGAACATCCCTCTGGAATCTAGTCGAACCGGTTTTTAAATCATTGATTGAAACCCAACCATCATGAGTATTAATTATTATTTAATATGTACTAACAAAGATAACAGATATATCTCGATAAATTTAGTTTGTTGAAATTTTTTAAAAGATAAATGATTATTTAAAATAGAAAATGTTTAGGTTTAAATTTATACTAATAAATATAAACTATTTCTTAAAAAAATTTGCATTTGACTTGGTTGACTTTTGAAGGATAAAACGGATAATTCACATATAAAAAACTAAGAAATTCAACATATTAAATTAACCATATGTTATCATTATATAATATTCATGCTGCATAAATTTGTTTTAATATGAAGCGTTGTCGTAACTTTGCAGCCGGATAGAGAACGAGATACCATAAGATAAGAGACTAGGGGTGATGGTATTTATTTGTTGTTGTACGAGAACTTGTTTGCTAGTAGGGATGTCTTCTCACTTTTGAACACGGGTGAACACGTTTTAATTTCGAGGATTTGAATTTGATTTTAGTATGCGTGTTAACTAGTTTGTTTGCATTTGATTTTGATTTGAGTTCAGATGTGTGATTTCTTTCTTGGTTTGTTTGTCATGGTATTGCCATCTTTTGATTTAATTTTTCATATCACAACATAAAGAAGTTTCTAATTAGAGTTAAGCAAAAAAAAAAAATTATGTGGATAAAATATACGAGTAATGTTTTATCCATATAATGTTTTCATTTTTGTTTAACTCTAATTAGAAATTTCAAAGTTTAATTTATGTTGTGATATTTGATTAAAAAAAAAAAATCAAAAGAAAGGTTACACAATGACAAACAAACCAAGAAAAAAATCAAACTGAACTGAAATCAAAATAAAATCCAAACAAACTTGTTACCATGTTCTTTTTCATTAATTTATTTAACCAAATTCATGGTACTGTTCGTAGCTTATGAAAACTTTCAGCACACTAACAACATTTTTTGTTTTGTAGTGAATCCCGATATGGTTCGGCATTATAATACAAGACGGGAACAAAGGAGTTCACTCCAAATTAAAATCCAACAAAATTTAGCCAGGACAAAGAGCTCACTCCAAATCAAAATCCAAGAGAAACACAGAGTTAGTTTCAAGAGACGAAGAGACAAAGAAGCTGACAATGAGTCTAGTAGTGGCAAAAACCTTTGGTGAAATTAGGCAAAGATAAAGCTTTTGAAGAAATGATGAAGGTTGACGTGTCCCTAAATGAATATACTCTCGATAAGATTTGGCATGAAATGGTTGGCGGTTATGGTTTGCCTCAGGCTCATGATGCTTAAAATTACAAGCTAATGTATTTTGATCCTGACAAAATTTTTATTAGCATGAGAAAGGATAAAGTCCCGGGAAGGACACTATCAGAAATAAGGAACAAGCTCCAAGTTGGCTTTCAACAACAAGGTATCATTATCACTTATCCATTTTTTATTTAATCTAAGTTGTTGTCTTTTTATCAAAAAAGTTTGCATCTGATGTTCAAAACAAAATCATAAAAAAGTTAATCATATGTTATCATTATATAATATTCATGTTACATAAATTTGTTTTAATATGAAGCGTTGACGTAACTTTGCAGCCGGATAGGGAACGAGATACCATTAGATAAGAGACTAGGGGTGATGGTATTCCAAAGGAACAAAGTGATGTGTTCCTTGGTCGTGATAAAATGCAACTTGGATGAACTTGGGTGTTGTCTTCTTACCCTTTTAGAAACCGTTCCCAAAGCCGATTATGTTCCCTTAAAATCTCACATTTTCCTTTTTTTTAAAATATGGACACATGACAACTTTAGGTTGTTTATCTCTTTTCCCACTTGATTGGGACGTTATATATATAGGGGTTGGTTATTGTAAAACAAGTATTAAAGTAAAATAAATAAGATAAGATCTTGACCGTTGGATCATGATAAAACTGATGCACAAAGATTCATAGAACACAAGTATACACAATGATGCACGAATATTTTCATGATGCACAATGATTTTCAGTTAAGAGAATAAGATTGTTTTATTTGTTTTACTTTAATACTTGTTTTATTTTAACCAGAACCTATATATATATATATATATAAGAGTCCTAAATTATTTTATGAAGCAGCAATGACCATTAGATAAGTTTCTTCTTTTGTTTGTAGCCTTTGGATCAAAATGATGACACCATCCTTAAACAATTTCATTTATACTCTCATACTTTATATATATATATATATATATATATATATATATACAAAACACACATTTTTTTAATGTAGTTAATAATAATAACATTATTATTGTAAAGACTTTCAAATTAACATTTTATGTTTTTTATAAAAATTTTGAAATTTATAATTACTTAATAATTAATATTCTTTTGGCGTCTTTTGTTAATATTAATTAGTGTTTATATATATATTATGGATCATTAAATATAACAAAAATAAAATAAAATGTGAATATGATTATCCATTGTATTTATTATTAAGGTTTTTTTATGTTTAAGTAAATATAGTTTCAGTTTGAATTGTTTAAATATGTTTTATATTGATTTTTATATATATATATTAACATTATTCATATTCATTTTTAATAATTTAACTTTGATATTTTTTTTAATGTTAAAATTTAGTATGCTAATTTTCTATAGTTTATAATTATGTTTATTTATTCATTTTTTCTTATAATTTACTGATTTTCATTCTTAACAACTTAACTTTAACTTTGGTTTTCCTTTTTATTTAAATTTTAATACACTGATTTTCTATAGTTTATAACATGTTTTTTTATAAAAAAAATTATACTTAAAACGGTAACAACCGCGAAGTTCATTACATTAAATCTTAATTATGAAAGTTTATTTACAATATGTTTTTTCTCGATAAAGTTCATTACCTTTTGATGAAATAAGCCCAATATATTATCTCTAATTTTTTGTTTTATGGTGTGTATGTTGGTCTGGTTCACCTTTAACTTCTATTATTGATTTCAATTTTATTGATTTTATTTTATTTTATTTTTTTATCATTATCTTAGTTTTGAAATGTTAATTTCATTCTCGATCAAATTTTTGCTTTTTCTTTCATTTTTGGTGTAGCAAACTTGGTTTCTTGGTTGTTCAATTTCAAATTTAGCTTTGTTCATAGATTGTTAAGTATATGAACTCAGGTTTTCAGTAACTTTTTTTTTTCTTCAGTTTTTGGAATGTTTTGTTAAAATTCTTTTATGGCTTGAACTTTTAAAATGTAGTGTATTACTCTTACCGTCTCATTATTATTGTCCAAAAAAAAACAATTGTGATTTAACATAGATGTGTTTAATAAAAATTTTAGATAATAAAAAACTCCTTATTACCTATATTCAAAACTAAGTTGATTTTTGAAAACAAAACTTTCAAAATTATACCATAACAGTTAATTAAGGGCAAAATATATAGTAATGTTAATTGTTATTTGATGAAATAATGATATTTATTCTAAAACAAACAAATATATTAATGTGAATAATAAAAATAAAATTGAAAACTTAAAAAATAAAAATATTAGTATAGTTGATATCCACTAGAATTATAAGTTATAGAAAAGATGAATACTATAATAGAATTTGTTATATACTTTTCTATTTATATTTTTTAGTTATCGTTTTTTGTAACTAATTAAATAAATACTATAATAATTTTGTTATGTACTTTTTCTTTACTTTCTTGAAAATTTAATTCTTATTTAAGGTTTTAAATTTTGTAATAGATTTTGTTTTATATTTATCTTTATGCATATTTTAAATATATTTAACTATTTTTTAAACTAACTAAATTATATTTTTAATAATATATTTTTAATTAATTGATAGAACATTTCGACTGGCACAATACTACAATATGCTTGCTTTGGCATTTTGACGAACATATTGACAAACATATTTTGTGTGGTTGCTTATCCAAATAGTATCTAAAAAACCTAAACCCCTATTTTAAAATATAAATCTCACCCGCCACCGCCATAACATCCCTAATTTAAATAAGCTAAAAAACGCGTAAACAAGTGGTTTATTTACGCAATGTATTAGCGAATTCCACCCGCACCGCCATAACATCCCGCGCCAACGGTCATTAAATCACACACAATGCAATGCTTCCCTCTTTATATTTCTTTCATCGCCGCCTCTCTGTTTCACAAATCACAATCCTTTTCTCATTATGTCTGTAAAACATCTCCGGTAGGTATTGTTTATTTTTAAAACATCTTATTATTTCTTGTACTTTTGTTAATTATTATTATTATTTGTTTGTTAATATGCCTGTTGATTATCCGCCTAGGGTTTGTCTACAATTTAAGAATTTCCATCTACTAGAACACCTACACGTACACACTTTTCGCCTTTTCTTGTAATTTGAAACTAGGAATTTGAGGTTGTTGCGACGATTGTGTTTTTGATATGGGACTTTCTGTTTCTTTGTGTTGATTTTGGATTTGCTATATATTTTTAATAATATTTACTATGTTTTCAGATAAATTTATGGTATCTACAAAGTAATTTTCTTATGATTACCGATATTTTATGGGGTTACATATGTTACAACCTTTTCAATTGTTTTTGTATTCCCCAACTACAAGAACACCTAAACACTCGTTTTAAATGCTCCTGTACTTTGAGGCTTGTAATTGAGGGTTTGATCGTGTGTATTTAGGTGGTTGTTGTAGTGGGGATTGTTTTAGCTTTTGAATTCCCCTACTTTTTGTGGTTTTGACGTTTTTAATAATGCGGTTATATGTCTTTAAATTTCAATTGTTGTTGTATTTCCTAACTACGATAACACATAATCACCCGTTTTAACTTCTTTTGTACTTTGAGGCTTGTACTTCAGGGTTTGAACATGTGTATTTAGGTTGTCGTAGCCAGGATTGCTCTAGCTTTTGACTTCCCATACTTTATGTGTTTGTATTTCTCAACTACAAGAACACCTAAACACTCGTTTTTAAATGCTCCTGTACTTTGAGGCTTGTACTTGAGGGTTTGATCGTGTGTATTTAGGTAGTTGTTGTAGCGGGGATTGTTTTAGCTTTCGAATTCCCCTACTTTTTGTGGTTTTGACGTTTTTAATAATGGGGTTATATGTTCTTAAATTTTCAATTGTTATTGTATTTCCTAACTACGATAACACATAATCACCCGTTTTAACTTCTTTTGTACTTTGAGGCTTGTACTTGAGGGGTTTAACGTGTGTATTTAGGTTGTTGTAACAAGGATTGCTCTAGCTTTTGACTTCCCCTACTTTATATGTTTGTATTCCTCAACTACAAGAACACCTAAACACTCATTTTAAATGCTCTTGTACTTTGAGGCTTGTACTTGAGAGTTTGATCGTGTGTATTTAGGTTATTGTTGTAGTGGGGATTGTTTTAGCTTTCGGATTCCCCTACTTTTTGTGGTTTTGACGTGTTTAATAATGGGGTTATTAGTCCTTAAATTTTCAACTGCTGGTCTATTTCCTAACTATGATAACACATAATCACCCGTTTTAACTTCTTTTGTACTTTGAGGCTTGAACTTGAGGGTTTGAACGTGTGTATTTAGGTTATTGTAGCGAGGATTGCTCTAGTTTTGACTTCCCCTCAATTACAAGAACACCTAAACACTCGTTTTAAATGCTCTTGAACTTTGAGGCTTGTACTTGAGGGTTTGATCGTGTGTATTTAGGTTATCGTTGTAGTGGAGATTGTTTTAACTTTTGAATTCCCCTACTTTTTGTGTTTTTGACATTTTTAATAATGGGGTTACATATCCTTCAAAATTTTCAATTGTTGTTGTATTTCCCAACTACGATAACACATAATCACCCGTTTTTAACTTCTTTTGTACTATGAGGCTTGTACTTAAGGGTTTGAACGTGTGTATTTAGTTTCTTAGAAAGTCATAAGTGTTTTATTTTTGTTTCATATTTTGCTTGTGGATGTATTGCTTCATGGTGGTGCATGGGGTTGAGAGGTCGAAATCCCAGCCTTCTATTTGGGCCCCAACTGATTATCTTTGATGATTTGGTATCACGTAACCACATCAAATTACACATGCTATTTGTCCTCTTATTGTCCGAAATATGAATATGTTTCATGTGATTTGGTATCACGTAACCCACCCTGATCCCATTCCTTCTAGCTCTAGAACTTCTATTTTTCATGTGAGCTTTTTTTCCTTTTTGTGCAGCTGAAGTTGTTACATTGAATATGTTTAATAAAATAGTTTTCTTTTTTCCTTTGCATCTGCAAGTTCAACAGTTTTGATTGTTCTTTCACATTGCAAGGTAAATGGACTATTGTGCCCGGTAAGAGTGCATGCATAAGAAAATATTAACGGTTGGCATGTATTGGGAGTGAATCCTTTTCGTTTAACGTCTCATATGGGATTTGGAAAATGACAACAATCTTTTTAGAATGATAATTAGTTCTAGAAATGAAAAAAAAACCCTATCTATCTATAATCTAGAGTTAGAGACTCAAATCGTCCCTGTGGTTTACACAAAAGTCACCTTTCGTCTTTATGGTTTCAATACTTCACTCGCAGTCTTTTATAGATGGATAAGGTTCGTGTTCGATGCTTTATCCACCTATAAAGGATCAAACATATGTTCGTTAACTCTAATCAATAAGGACGAAAGGTGGATACAGTTGTTATTTTAAAGGATCGAACACGAACCTTATCCGCCTATAAAGGACTGCGAGTGAAGTATTGAAACCATAAGGACGAAAGTTGACTTTTTATGTAAACCACATGGACGATTTGAGTCGCTAAATCTATAATCTATTTGTAATACCTTTTAAAATGTTGAACTTTTTGATATGAGAAATACACATTTGACCCTAACTTTTTAAATATAAATCCTTCACATATTTTTAGGAAATCTGTTATTTAAAAGTCAAATCTTCAAATACTTTAAACATATTTTTAAAAAATTAGGTTTACATATTTTTAAGAAATGAATTATTTAAAAGTCAAACCTTGTTTAGGAAATGATTTGTACCTACAAATGATAATTTTTTTTTTACTTCTAGATTACGAAATCATTGGTATGAGTATTAGACTATATTAACAACAGTGAACATCATCATCAAATCGAGCCATCATAGTTAGATTTAAAGGTTCGAGGCAACCGCATTGCGTAGTATTAGTTAAAGGATTTTGCTAATCGTAGCTTCTAGGGTTACGGCTAACACGAAGTAAAATGTTGTAAATAAAAATAACGGTTTTTAAAAATAATTTGCAAACCGTCATGTACAACAATATTCTTCGGGTTGACTATAGCTTTAAAGCCCCTTTGAGTAGCAAACTTTTTGATTAAAAGGTTTTTTAGTTTGATTAAAAAATCTTAACAATTAACTAAAAATCTTCATATTTTAACTAACATTCTTTTTAACTTTAAATAAAAGAAAATGAATTGCTTAACTTTAAGAATAAAACAAAATGCATTTTTGGTTTCTATGTTATCATTCAATTTGTCATTCAATTTGCAGGTATAGTCCAAATTTATGCATAGTGGCGATTATGTTACCAAAAACATCTTTTGGTTGCAAGTTTAGTCCAAATAGACGAATCCGTTTATTTTCAACTGTTAAGGACATCATGTGAGGGGTAAGTGAAGGGCAATATTGTATTTTTACACATACAGAGACCATTTATGCAATTTATCTCTAAAATTTATTTTTCTTTTTTTTTCTTATCTTTTTCTCTCTCCTTTCTATAATCTCATTCCATACTTTCAATGACTTTTTTACCCCTCAAGTGAGGCGTTAAAGGTGGAAATAGACGGATCCATTTATTTGGACCAAGTGTGCAATTAAAACATGGTTTTGGTACTATAATCGTCACTTTGTAAAAGTTTTGGACTGTGCGTGCAAATTGGATGAACACAGAGACCAAAAATGCATTTTGTTCTTTAAAATATTTCAAAACACAATTAATTAAGTTCATGCGACACAAGTATAGAAACTAAGATAGTATATAATAAATATAACACACTAAATGTTTAATATCTAACAAATTTTCAATATTGTCATTCGAACATTTATGAATTGTTATAATACATTATTTATGTGTTCATATGGATGTAAAGACTATTTTTTATTTTAAAAAAACGGGGTCATGTTACAATTGTTCACAAGCATGGCTAGGAATGCGGTACACAAATTATTGGCATTTTGGAGAAAATGAATATAAGCAAACGAAAGACTTTATAATTTATTTTTATAGATATAGATTATATGGGCAAATAATTTTTAGAAGATTTCGCTCAAATATCATAACCTTTTAAACATGCCTTTCTTAGATGTAACAGATTTGCTTGTGAACATAATTTTATGTGTGCCCAAGATTACTGTTTTTGGATATTCATATCTATCTAGTATTTACCAAGCCAAAGAGAAATGTATCATTTGAACCATATTGCAAAGATTTTTGGGTTTGTTCTTTTATTGAGTTATATAGTTGGTACTCATCAACGAAGTTCACAAGTTATGGGTTTACGGCTAAAAATTAGTGGTGTACGGATCACTGCCATTTTTCAAATGATAAACCTTTTCGCAGTGGAAGCCCCGCGAAGCCTCGCTCCGAGTTATTCATCAATATTAGTAAATTTATTATATTAGTGTTTATAACTGGACATTAAAAGTTATAACCTAACCAACGAGGGTTGGTTTGATCTAACACCGCCAATGTGATATATTGGTCACAAACTTATACACTATGAGGCTACGATCTTCATCTTCATTATATTTAAAAGCAATCTTATATTTATAAACATATATATGACATGAAACAGTTGACAATTATTTTTTTTTTCACTTGATTTTACATTGGTTTATAGAAAAAAATTTATAATTATGACATTACATTATTTAAGGAGCGGGTACTCTAACTGCCAGAATAGCCCAACAAACAGTACGTGGTTGTGCGGACTACGTAACTGTATTCGAAAGTAGATACAGAAAGAAGAATGACTTCCTTGTGCAGCGCGTGTCCACCAACTCTCCTTACCACACCATCCTCGTGCCAGGCCAAATCCTTCAGCAGAAACAGTAAACACCAACCGCTAATTCGACGTAGAGGCGTGGGAGCTATTAGAGCCGAGAGCGGAACAGCAGTTACAGCGACTGATGACCAGCGGCTAAAGAAAGGAATAGCAGAGTTCTATGATGAATCATCAGGAATATGGGAGAATATATGGGGAGAGCACATGCATCACGGTTTCTATGATCCAAACGATGTGGTACAACTCTTCGATCATCACTCTGCTCAGATTCGTATGATCGAAAAATCACTCCTCTTTGCTTCTGTTCCTGGTATATTTATTTAGTCGTATCTATATTTTTTTAGTGTTCCACAAATCTTGTCCGTCAAGATTGAGTATCGTTGTTGTTGTTGTTACTGTGTAAGATGTGTTATGTGGTGAAATGAACAACTTTAATTGCAGAGGAACCTTTAAAGAAACCAAGAAGCATAGTTGATGTTGGTTGTGGCATTGGAGGTAGCTCGAGGTATTTATCGAAAAAATACGGAGCTGAATGTTATGGCATTACTCTTAGTCCTGTTCAAGCCGAGAGGGCTCGGGCTCTTGCTGATGCCCAAGGATTATCCGACAAGGTTTGTAATTCTTTTTAATTTACTTATCAATCTTGCATATGATGTTCACGTGTCATGGTGATGATGAATTGGTATAATTAGGTTCCCCGTCTACCAAAGGGTCTTTTGTCTGGCGGTATTTATATGTGGATGTGTGTGGTAACCTGCATTTCTATAACCAAAAAAAGATATTCTGTCTAACATCAATCTTTATAAAAACAATTCAACCCCTAAAAGGCTAAGACCATAAGAAATAGATCAACTGTAATCTCCAAGAATATGCAGAGTTAAGATTTTTTTTTTTTTTGAACAGCAGAAAATGAATATTATTGATAAAACCAACTAGCAAGGCGCTAGATGGTTAAAAGATACAAAAATACAATCTAGCTATACAACAAAGAAATACACAATCTAGAATTCTAGATTCTATTCGGGACCTTAACTGCGAAGACCATAAAAGGAGTAAAAGTACTCGCCCCAATTACAGCGATCCAAGACGTGAGAAAAACCCCCACCACCGGAGGCCGTGCCAATGGTTTTCACTCCGGGGTGTTTGTAGTGTTTGTCATTGTTTCTTTCTGTTCTGTTGAAATATGAGGGAATGTAACACATTTGTGGAAATTAAATGCTTGTTTTTCCTTTGAAGTCTTTACAGGAAATATGGGCATACAGTTGTTGAACTATGAATAATAAGCAGGTTTCATTTTACGTCGCGGATGCTTTGAACCAGCCATTTCCTGATGGAAAGTTTGATCTGGTTTGGTCCATGGAAAGTGGGGAGCACATGCCCGATAAACTAAAGGTTCCTTCAGTCAAAGTTCAATTCATTAAATATACAGGCATATGGCACATGTTTGAATGAATCCCCTTGTATCGTGTCCTTTTTTTTCATGCTAGTTCTCGGTTTCTTGATCAACAGTTTGTTAGTGAGTTAGCTCGAGTGGCTGCCCCTGGTGCCACAATAATTATAGTCACATGGTGCCATAGGGATCTTACCACTACCGAAGAGTCCCTGCGAGACCAGAGGAAAAAAAGGCGTTTGGACAAGATTTGTGATGGGTTTTATCTTCCTGCTTGGTGTTCTACTGCTGATTATACAAAGTTACTGGAATCCCTTTCTCTCAAGGTAAATTCCATCATGTTCACGAGTCAACACATTTACTAGAACATTATTTATTTCACATTAACTATTTGGCTTAAGATGCACCAAAATCAATGGCTGAACCAAGAGCAATAAATCTTGAGCTATTTTTCTCAGGATATCAAGACAGCAGATTGGTCTGACAATGTTGCTCCATTTTGGCCAGCTGTGATAAGGTCTGCACTAACATGGGGTGGCCTGACTTCATTGCTACAGAGTGGTAACTGGCTTTTACTCCCTTTTTCCCTTGAGATATATTGTTGGTAGAGGTCAATATGGGCTATGTTTCATCTCTAATGGGTCAATTGGGTTAAGCTAAACAATTTAACAAAAGCATACAGGTCAAATGGGTTGAACTGGGTTGAAAATCAACCAAGGTGTATTAAAATGCTTAAAATGGGTTGAACTTTCCATTGCTTATATTTATACTAGTATTGCTTTTATTATCATATTTTGAACAAAACCAAAGACTTGTTATTTTGACCTGAAGTCCTGAACCAGTTATGACTAGTTACCCAACCCGCCCATTTTGCCACTTCTAGTTGTCAAGTGTCAAGCCTAATAACTGGTGACAGAGGGATTGTATCATAAACCCCAACCCTTTCAAAGGTGACGAATCTTGTTGCACCAGGTTTACTTTTTGTACTTCCTATGTTGTTGGGTAATGAACAAGTTATTTCACCTTTTTCATTCAAAAATTGATTTGATAATAGGATGGAAGACTATTAGAGGCGCATTAGTAATGCCATTGATGATTGAAGGATTCAAGAAGGGTGTAATCAAATTCTCGATCATTACATGTAAAAAGCCTGAATAAGTGATGCCGCAATGTCTATATGTATGTACATTCAGATTAAGATAAACGCTTACTGTTTCTGCCACATTGGTAGCTAAACAATGTAGACGAAATTTAAAAGCAATTATTGAATGTACCAGTAAAATCATGGTAACAGAGTTTACCCGATCATAATGTTGAAGTTGATGATTATCTTACCCTAATGCAGCTTTCTGGCATGAATTATTTTCTCAGGAAACGGTTTCTATGTTTATAAAGATTATCCAATCTTAATCTTAAAAGCAAAAAGGTAAAGATCTTTTATGGGACGTTTAAAACTTTAAATATATTTTTAGTATTTTAGATAATATTCCAATGAAATTTTAAATTCAGAAATTTAGTAGAGCTGTAACTATCATTTCATAATTTTTTACCATATATTTGAACAAAAGATTCAGCATCAATATTTTTGTACTAAAATCAGTTAACTCATAGTACAATTTGAGACGAGGACATTTTGATGGAGAAGTGTTGTTATCATTAATACTAAATTGACACGCACATGGTTCTAACTAAAAAATTGAAATCAACCAATTTTTCAAATATAAATAAAATACAACAAACATAATGACCGCAAATCGACAGGGTTTGAATAGGCGACCATATAATTGAGGAGAGAACTTTGTCCGATTCAAATGAAATGCAGTGATGGGCTCGGAACCATGGACTTGGTCAACCAAAGGTCGTACATGAATATAAAACCAAAATCATGTTTATATCTAACACAGATAGCTACTATATAATCTTTGCAAGTAAAAGTTTACCAGTTAGAACTCAAGTATAATAGTAACTAACAGGGAGCATAGGTAAAGTACTTTGGCATGATCACAATAACAGTAAAATTAGATGCATAAACGTTTATCAAAACAACTGCAGTTTGCTTATGAGAACAAAAGAATACCCCAAATAGACGCATTATCACAATCACTAGTTTACAGAAACAAAGCATAAACATTTTTTTTCAAAAGAATAAACATTAATAAAATCTGGTTACTGTTGTTAACAAATCAAAAGAATCATCACATGCATGTCAAGGGAAATTGCACCCGATACAGATACAACATTCTAAATCAAGCATCTATACTCACCTTAGAAAGTGAGCCCACCTTGAGGAAACTTTCTTTCAATTTTGCCGACCCTTTGAGGGGGCCAGATAATGTGTGTAACCCTTCCACGAATTAAGCCCAACGGAATCTGTAAAAAGAAGTATCTATGAATTAACATGTTGCTGGATCTGTTGAATCAGAAATACAAACACACACTTGACACACAGTGTTTTCTCTAAAAGTTTCTGATTGAAGTAAAATACAAG